>SJXQ01011320.1:0-80674 GCA_006408695.1 Aepyceros melampus
TGGATGCTAAAACTGAAGCTCCAGTACTTTGGCCACGTGATGTGAAGAGTTGGCTCATTGGAAAAGACCCTGATACTGGGAGGGATTGGGGGCAGGAGAAAGGGATGATCGAGGATGAGATGGCTGGATGGCATCATGGACTCAATGGACGTGAGTCTGAGTGAACTCTAGGAGTTGGTGATGGACCGGGAGGCCTCGCGTACTGCGATTCATGGGGTTGCAAGAGTCAGACACGACTGCGCGACTAAACTGAACTGATGAAAGAGTTTGACTCTGATACTTGTAATGGTACACCACTGAAACAACTAAAGCAAGGGATCTAACTTTTTATTTTTTGAAATCATGCAGTATGCATTGCAGAAAATACACATGGGGAGGGGCAAGACTAGAATGGGGGACATTGTTTAGAAAGCTACTGTTTACCCAATTTGAAAAAAAAAGTAGTCCAGACTAGAGTGATGGCAGTGGGACAAAAATGAATTCCAGCTATATTTATTTATTTATGTTTGGCTGTGCTGGGTCCTTGTTGCTGTGCAGACTCTCTAGTTGTGGCGAGCAGGGGCCACTCTGTAGTTGCGGTGTTATGTGCTTGTCATTGCATTGGCCTCTCTTGTGAAGCACAGGCTGTAGAGTATGTGGGCTTCAGTAGCTGTGGCACGTGCAGCTCAGTAGTTGCATCCCTCAGACTCTCCAGCACGGGCTCAATAGTTGCGGTGCATGAGCCCACTGCCCCATGGTTATGGGGCCCTCCCAGATAAGGGAACAAACCCATGTCTTCTACATTGGCAGGTGGCTTTTTTTTTAACCACTGAGCAACCAGAGAAGCTCCCAGTTATATTTTAGAAACAGAATTGGTAGGAATTTTTGATGGCTTGGTTATGAAGGTAAAGAAGGTGTCAAGAAAACAACAGGAAGTTCAGGAAGACAGCCTAGTACTGGGATAAGTTTAGTATATTATAAAGATGTCAAATCAGATCTATGGGAATGTATAAAGTAACCTTTCAGTGGCTTGGACCAATTGACTCATTATTTGGAAAAGTAAATTATATACCCACCACTCATCATCCATAAAGCTCAAATGGATTAAATATTGAAGGTTGAAATTTTAAAATACAGGAAAATATTTTAAAAATACTTTCATAAAATTGAATAGGAGAAAATTCTCTAATTTTGACACAAAACCAGAAGTCATAAAGGAAAACTTAAAAATTTTTCCTCTAAATAGAATTGATTACATACAAACTAAAAATATCTGTATAGCAATAAAAACTCTAATAAATGTTGAAGGAAAACTACAAACTAAGAAAATATCTCAAGATACATGGTAGGCAAGGAATCTCTTTTGCATAATATATGAACTGAATCTAATCAAAATATAAAGATGGAAATGATAAAAATGACAAATTATGAATTGTATGCCTATTATACTAGGTTTTGTGTTAAACGTGTCATATGTGCTAAGTAGCTCCAGCAGTGTCTGATTCTCTGTGAACCTATGGACTGTAGCTTGCCCAGCTCCTTTGTCCATGGGATCTTGAGGCAAGAATACTGGAGTGGGTTGCCATTCCCTTCTCAAGGGATCTTCCCCACCCAGGTATTGAACTCACATTTCTCATGTTTCCTGCATTGGCCAGCAGATTGTTTGCAACTAGCACCACCTGGGAAGCCCAAACATGTCATATACATTATTTTATTTATTCCTCACAAAACATCTATAACAAAGAAACCATTTTGAATCCTTATTCTACGATGACGAAAGTGAGTTTCTGTAAGTACTTTTTTTTAGAACATGTACATTATGATAACTCCCCTCCTTGTTAGCAAAAAATTATTTCCTATTTCTACCTTATCCTCTGTGTCCAAGCATGTGCATACACACACACATATACACACACACTGCTTAGTATCTGTCAGCAGTACTACAGATATTTAATGAAAAAATAGTTTCTTTTGAAATTGTGGTGAGTAATATCTGTAATGATTATGTATTTCCAACATGAATTCATCATTATATATCAGAACAGCAAATGATATATACAGACAATTTGAAGGCCACCAATTCAAGAAAATAATTATTCTATATTAAAAAGTTTTATTGACTTCATGAACTAAAAATGTTAAAGTAAGGAAAGTAAAGTCGCTCAGTCGTGTCTGACTCTGCGACCGCATGGACTGTAGCCTACCAGGCTCCTCTATCCATGAGATTTTCCAGGCAATAGTACTGGAGTAGACTGCCATTTCCTTCTCCAGGAGATCTTCCCGACTCAGGGATCAAACCCAGGTCTCCCATACTGTAGACAGATGCTTTACCGTCTAAGCTACCAGGGAAGTCCCAAAAATGTTAATATACTCTTTAATAATAAATACATTGCTTTCTTGATGTGACAGTATTCCTTATTAGAAAATTATTAGTTTACTGGTTTAATAATGATTTTGAAATAATCATTTACACACCACAGTGCTGCATAAGCATCTAAATATTCAGTTCAGTTCAGTCACTCAATTGTGTCCAATTCTTTGCAACCCCATAAATGCAGCAAGCCAGGCCTCCCTGTCCATCAACAACTCCTGGTGTTTACTCAAACTCATGGCCCCTGAGTCAGTGATAACCATCCAACCATTTCATCCTCTATCGTCCCCTTCTCTCCCTGCCTTCAATCTTTCCCAGCATCAGGGTCTTTTCAAACGAGTCATATCTTCGGATCACGTGGGCAAAGTTTTGGAGTTTCAGCTTCAACATCAGTCCTTCCAATGAACATTCAGAACTGATTCCCTTTAGGATGGACTGATTGGATCTCCTTGCAGTCCAAGGGACTCTCAAGAGTCTTCTCCAACACCACAGTTCAAAAGCATCAATTCTTCAGTGCTCAGCTTTCTTTATAGTCCAACTTTTACATCCATACATGACTACTGGAAAAACCATAGCCTTGACTAGATGGACTGTTGTTTGGAAAGTAATGTCTCTGCTTTTTACTATGCTGTCCAGGTTAGTCATAACTTTTCTTCCAAGGAGTAAGTATCTTTTAATTTCATGGCTGCAGTCACTATATTCAAACGAGTCATATCTTCGGATCACGTGGGCAAAGTTTTGGAGTTTCAGCTTCAACATCAGTCCTTCCAATGAACATTCAGAACTGATTCCCTTTAGGATGGACTGATTGGATCTCCTTGCAGTCCAAGGGACTCTCAAGAGTCTTCTCCAACACCACAGTTCAAAAGCATCAATTCTTCAGTGCTCAGCTTTCTTTATAGTCCAACTTTTACATCCATACATGACTACTGGAAAAACCATAGCCTTGACTAGATGGACTGTTGTTTGGAAAGTAATGTCTCTGCTTTTTACTATGCTGTCCAGGTTAGTCATAACTTTTCTTCCAAGGAGTAAGTATCTTTTAATTTCATGGCTGCAGTCACTATCTGCAGTGATTTTGGAGCCCAAAAAAATAAAGTCTGACACTGTTTCCACTGTTTCCCCATCTATTTCCCATGAAGTGATGGGATCAGATGCCATGATCTTTGCAAAGAGTCAGACATGACTGAAGCAGACATTCAGGCATGCTCATATTGATAATTCTAGGCTGGTCTATGGAAGGAATCAGGGGATAAATGCTCATAAGCATTTCTTACATTTATATATTTTGAGCTACATAAGCATTCTTAAAGATCTTTGTTTATAACTGTCACCAAGTATTTAATATTTATAATAAAAACACTAGTATTCTTTTGAAGTAGAGTCCCTCCTGTTTTATGGCATACATTTCTGGCATAAAGCATACAAATTGCTGTTTGATATAAACAAACCTCTTCCAAAATCGAAAATGGATTGTCAAAAGTAGTTTTTATTTTTCCTAGCAGTCTAGCAAATATTATCACATCACAATGATCATAATAAACCTAATGGTATAATTGTATGTAATATTATCTAACCCAAGAAATGGGAGGTAACTGAAACCAGACTTTACAAAATATTTGATGTCCTCCAGTGGGAAAATAAATTATAACATAGGAGATACAGTTTCTTTGGCAGAGCATCCTATTTAGGTTTTCTTTTTTCTTCTTCTTTTTTTTTAATGGCATGCTATTTTTCTTGGGTCTGATGGAGTTCTGATGATAGAATGTAGAAAAAGCTTAAATTCTTCACAATAGGTATCTGGTTGCTTGACGATTTCAAACACTGTGAGTGTGTGTAAAGTGCAAGGAATGGCATTGAGCTGAGTGTACAGTAGACTGAAAGAAAATTAAGGCTCTCCCCTTATCACAAATGAGAATAATTCATATAGCTATATTAAATGCTAAAGTATGGATAAGTTTAACTTGAGAAATATTCCTTTCTATAGATGAGAGAATATATAATTTGATGTGTGCTAACATAAGCTAGAGTAGGTTTTTAGACAGCTACTGTTATTATTATTTCTTTTTTCTAACTCATATGTCATTCGAAGAAAAGACTTAACATTTTCCTTTTTCAGATTCTCCAGCCAAAAAAGTCTTTTTCCTTTTAAAGGTATATATTTGGATTGTCTTCTATAATCAGTTTATCTATCTTTCTCTTTCCCTCAGTTAATTCTTGTCTCCTTAGAGGAAAAATAAAGGGCAGAAAGAACAAGGCTTGGGCCTTTATTTAGCTTATTAGCAGGTATTTATTGATCATAAAGTTTAAAGCAGTTTTTTAGCAGTTGTTCTTTAAATTAGAATACTGCATGTTTGATTTTAGTATAAATTGGGGGCAATTTTCCCCAGTTATTGAGAAAGTAGTTTTTTCTTATATATAATATCATATCTTAGCAATAAGGAAAAAAGTAATGAAATGATTTGACAAAATTTTGTTAAAGAAACTTTTAGACTAATATATACTACCTCTCTGAAAAGTGAAAGTTGCTTAGTCGTGTCTACCTCTTTGTGACCCCATGGACTATACAGGCCATGGAATTCTCCGGGCCAGATACTGGAGTGGGTAACATTTCCCTTCTCCAGGAAATCTTCCCAACCCAGGGATCGAATCCAATTCCTCTGCATTGCAGGCTGGTTCTTTACAAGCTGAGACACAACGGGAGTCCATATATCTCCTTAGTGACTACAAAATGGAATCCAGCCTCAAAATATGTTAATATGTCTTTTACTTATTCAAAGTAAAATTAGAGTGGGTTTATATTTCTAACACATGGCTTTATTTATTTTTTTAATTTTTAAAAATTAAATAATTTATTTATTTTACTTTACATTATTGTATTGGTTTTGCCATACATTGACTTGAATCTGCCATGAGTGTATATGTGTTCCCGATCCTGAACCTCCTTCCCACTTCCCTCCCCATCCCATCTCTCTTGGTCATCCCAGTGCACCAGCCCCGAGCACCCTGTATCGTGCATCAAACCTGGACTGGTAATTCGTTTCACATATGATATTTTACATGTTTCAGTGCCATTCCCCCAAGTTGTCCCACCCTCTCCCTCTCCCACAGAGTCCAAAAGGCTGTTCTATACATCTGTGTCTCTTTTGCTGTCTCATATACAGGGTTATCATTACCATCTTTCTAAATTCCATATATATGCGTTAGTATACTGTATTGGTGTTTTTCTTTGTGGCTTACTTCACTCTGTATAATGGGCTCCAGTTTCATCCACCTCATTAGAACTGATTCAAATGTATTCTTTTTAATGGCTGAGTAATACTCCATTGTGTATATGTACCACTGCTTTCTTATCCATTCATCTGCTGATGGACATCTAGGTTGTTTCCATGTACTGGCTATTATAAACAGTGCTGCGATGAACATTGGGGTACACGTGTCTCTTTCGATTCTGGTTTCCTCAGTGTGTATGTCCAGAAGTGAGATTGCTGGGTTGTATGGCAGTTCTATTTCTAGTTTTTTAAGGAATCTCCACACTGTTCTCCATAGTGGCTGTACTAATTTGCATTCCCACCAACAGTGTAAGAGGGTTCCCTTTTCTCCACACCCTCTCCACATTTATTGCTTGTAGACTTTTGAATAGCAGCCATTCTGACTGGTGTGAAATGGTACCTCATTGTGGTCTTGATTTGCATTTCTCTGATAATGAGTGATGTTGAGCATCTTTTCATGTGTTTGTTAGCCATCAGTATATCTTCTTTGGAGAAATGTCTATTTAGTTCTTTGGCCCACTTTTTGATTGGGTCATTTATTTTTCTGGAATTGAGCTGCAGGAGTTGCTTGTATATTTCTGAAATTAATTCTTTGTCCATTGCTTCATTTGCTGTTATCTTCTCCCATTCTGAAAGCTGTCTTTTCACCTTGCTTATAGTTTCCTTTGTTGTGCAGAGGCGTTTAATTTTAATTAGGTCCCATTTGTTTATTTTTGCTTTTATTTCCAATATTCTGAGAGGTGGGTCATAGAGGATCCTGCTGTGGTTTATGTTGGAGAGTTTCACCTATGGTTTCCTCTAGGAATTTTATAGTTTCCGGTCTTATCTTTAGATCTTTAAACCATTTTGACTTTATTTTTGTGTATGGTATTAGAAAGTGTTCTAGTTTCATTCTTTTACAAGTGGTTGACCAGTTTTATCAGCACCAATTGTTAAAGAGATTGTCTTTAATCCATTGTATATTCTTGCCTCCCTTTTCAAAGATAAGGTGTCCATAGGTGTGTGGATTTATCTCTGGGTTTTCTATTTTGTTCCATTGATCTATATTTCTGTCTTTGTGCCAGTACCATACTGTCTTGATGGCTGCGGCTTTGTAGTAGAGCCTGAAGTCAGGCAGGTTGATTCCTCCAGTTCAATTCTTTTTTCTCAAGATTGCTTTGGCTATTTGAGGTTTTTTGTATTTCCATACAAATCTTGAAATTATTTGTTCTAGTTCTATGAAAAATACCGCTGGTAGCTTGATAGGGATTACGTTGAATCTGTAGATTGCTTTGGGTAGTATACTCATTTTCACTATATTGATTCTTCTGATCCATGAACACGGTATATTTCTCCATCTGTTTCCTCTTTGATTTCTTTCACCAGGTTTTATAGTTTTCCATATACGGGTCTTTTGTTTCTTTAGGCTTTAAATCACTTAAAAATAATTTGGGAGAGTGGCATTGAAACATGTACATTATCATATGTGAAACGAATCATCAGTCCAGGTTCAACACATGATACAGGATGCTCGGGGCTGATGCACTGGAATGACCCAGAGGGATGGTATGGGGAAGGAGGTGGGAGGTGGGTTCAGGATGGGGAACACGTGTACACCCATGGTGGATTCATGTCAATGTATGGAAAAACCAATACAATATTGTAAAGTAAAAATAAATAAATAAATAAAAATAATAAATCACTTAAAAATAAAATTCAATTTCTTCACAAATTTCCAAAGGCCAGTAAATATTTGTCTTACCTCCAGACATTTCCCTTGAACATATCATGTAATCTAGACAAAGTGGACTATCTGCCTTTTCCTGGTGGTGGCCCAGACTGACTCTTTGCGATCCCATGGACTGTAGTCTGCCAAGCTCTTCTCTCCATGGAATTCTCCAGGCAAGAATACTGGAGTGGGTAGCCGTTCCCTTCTGCAGGGGATCTTTCAAACCCAGAAAATGAACCCGTATCTCCTGTACTGCAGGCAGATTCTTTATTGTCTGAACCACCAGCGAAGCCTGAATAAATATCTGAAAATCTCTAGACATTTTCCTTGGACATATCCTGTCATCTAGACAAATCGGACTATCTGTTATCTCCTGTTATATCCAGACTTTCACTACACTATTTCTTGACCAGTTTTCTCACCTTTAATAGGAATGCTGTTTCTCTAACTTCTCCAGTCAAAAATTAGTAAATATAATAGCTTCTTCAGCATTCAGATCAAATATTACATCTTCTATAATATCTTTTTAAGTTCTTTCCAGTAGAAATAATCTCTCCTCTCTGGAATCTCATAGCACTTGTATGTATGTGTGTGTGTGTGTGTGTGTGTGTGTGTGTGTGTGTGTGTGTGTGTGTGTATATTATACCAGTAACACCAGGCATGGCCTATATAGGGGAGGATGAAAAGTCTGAACAAACTCAGGATGCTCTTAGGCAAAAGCTACATGATATGAGGCTGGCTGCTGCTGCTACTGCTAAGTAGCTTCAGTCATGTCCGACTCTGTGCAACCCAGTAGACAGCAGCCCACCAGGCTCCTCTGTCCCTGGGATTCTCCAGGCAAGAATATTTGCATGTGTTGCTGTTTCCTTCTCCCAAATTAAGGCTGGAAAGGATGCCAAAAACGGCTGTATAATGTAGTTAAACAATAGTCCTTTGAGAAACTTCTCAATAAGCGGTAGGATACTGCTTGTAGCTTCAGAATATACATTGCAACAACAGAAAAATGACATTAGCTTATTATATTAACCTGATGATTTCTTTTTTCCAGTTTAATGGCAATAAGTTCTTGTTACTTGCCTCAGAATTCTTTGGTCACCTGTGAGAATATTTGTGTCCATATGATTTCTATAAGTGTTCCTGTGTGCTTTTTAATTTAAGCATTACTGATGATTCCCATGACTCTTTATTCTCTTCCTGGAATACCAAGAAGAAGGATAAACACCATAGATTCTTAGGTGACTCTTAGAAAATGAAAGAAAATAAGATTTCCTTTGGTCCAATGACTGAGAGAAGTGTACATTTTGATGGAAAAAAATATAGGCAGGAAATTCTCTGATCAATTGTGAACTTGAATTCTGAGCACAGTAGGAAAATCACATTTATATAGTTAAATATAACTGAAAAATAAAGGGAAAATCAATTAAATAAACATAACCTTTATAATCATACAGATACTGATATTTTATTTTGATCTTTTAATTTAAAAATTAAGAGTCCCTTGGACTGCAAGGAGATCCAACCAGTCCATTCTAAAGGAGATCAGCCCTGGGATTTCTTTGGAGGGAATGATGCTGAAGCTGAAACTCCAGTACTTTGGCCACCTCATGCGAAGAGTTGACTCATTGGAAAAGACTCTGATGCTGGGAGGGATTGGGGGCAGGAGGAGAAGTGAATAAAAGAGGATGAGATGGCTGGATGGCACACTGATTCGATGGACATGAATCTGAGTGAACTCTGGGAGCTGGTGATGGACAGGGAGGCCTGGCGTGCTGCGATTCATGGGGTTGCAAGGAGTCGGACACGACTGAGTGACTGAACTGAACTGAATCAACATTTTACCTATCACATTTCTTTGTTGTTAAATTAAAGCAAAACATATTCATTATGATCTCTTAAATTGCAAATATAAGAGATTTTATTCTTAGGCCCTTTTGTTTGCTTGATAAGATATTGAGTAAAGAGTAACAACAGAATACATATATATTATTTGCTTGCTATTAAATGATATGTTTGAAGAACATGAATTTAGTTCTACGTTTTAGTTATCATAGCATTCCTTCAGGTGGCATTTGCACAATTAGTGCTAATTAGTTCACTCTGATTCACGTCCATCGAATCAGTGATGCCATCCAGCCATCTCATCCTCTGTTGTTCCCTTCTCCTCCTGCCCCCAATCCCTCCCAGCATCAGAGTCTTTTCCAGTGAGTCAACTCTTCACATGAGGTGGCCAAAAGAGTAAGAAAAAGAGTAAGAAAAACAATAAGGACAGTTAGCTCTATGTTCATAAAACAAGTACCTCATCTGGAAAAGAATATTTGCCTAAAGATAAAACTCTGGGCAAAGAATCAAGACAAAATGAAATAACTGGAGAATTTCATTGACTTAAGCATTTAAATAAATTATCTTAATGCTTATGAAAATGAAGTGATTATCATAAATAAATCCTTGATAATATATAAAAATCCACAAAATGTACCATAGAAGAACTATGCACTTAAGAATGATGAATTATACTTGATAACTTACTGTATAGCCTTCAATTCAGCCTCCAAACAAGTTAGAATTAACTTGCTCTAAGGATTGAATTTTAATTCAAAATCATGCAAATTTCATGGAACAGACTTTGACTGCCATTATTCCTCAATCTTCAGGAAGAACTAAAAATCTATTATTAGTCAATTAATGAATCCTATTCTGATGACATTTAGTTTTCATGCACATCACATGTCATGTTTGTTTTTCAGTTGCTCAGTCATTTCCAACTCTTTGTGACCCCATGAACTGAAGCATGCTAGGCTCCCAGTCCTTCACCATCTCCTGGAGCTTACTCAACTCTCTCTTTTCTATTAAATTTTTAAAAATGGAAATCCTTGTGAAATTTCTAACGTAAGTTGTAAGAGCATGACCTTTGTTTTCTTCTACTTTCTCCTCTCTTTCTCAGATTACAGACTCTGCTCTGGTAACACAGAACTTGTGTGGAGGTGACTTGTGTGTAACACAGAACTTGTGTGTAACTGGCACTGAGTAATTTTGGTTTAGTAAACAATGTTTCATTCTGTTTTATATATATATATATATATATACACATATATATAATTATATATAGAGAGATAATTTGATCAGTATAGCTAAGTAGATATTACAGGTTTACTTTCATTTTTCCTTTTTCTCACTCTAATGTTTTTGAGAGCAATTTGAATAGCAATACTAGGAAATCAACTTGAATAACAGTGGAAATATGAAATATGAAATTTAAAGCACATCCATAGACTGTTTAGAGGAAATAACTCCTGATGATTCTACTGGTGATGATTCAAATTTTTTAAAAATTACATCATGAAGAATGAGTAATATATCACCACCCCCAAAGTAGCTTATTTATGAATACAGTTTCATATATTTTAATAAATATTCCTTATTTATGCTTCTATATTCAGCTAGCTGATGAGAATGCTTTTTTTTCTAGGTTTAATATAATGAGGTCTATTTCATATTTCCTATGTTATCAATCAAGTCTAGAGAGAGAAAAAACTCATTTAGACATCCTAGAAGAAATCCTCTATGTAGAAATATTATAACCATAAAACTGACATTAAATGATGGTATTAAGATTTTTCGATCCTCTCAATTTAGATATATAAATAATTGAGTTTCAAAGAAAAAAGCAGATGAGCAAAAGACTTTGAGAATGAAAAACATGAAGCATTATAGTGACTACAGCTCACACAAAAAGCATTATTCAACTAACTATTTCTTCATACATTGTACTCTGCTCACCCTGAAAAAAAGAGGTTGAGGTAGGTTGCATTCAAAGACAGAAAGTAAAGTTTTAAAGTCCATATGAAAATGAAGAAACAGGAGAGGTAAGTTTTGCATCAATATTTACACCCTGACTTAAAAGATCCTTATAAACTCACACTTTTAGGTGAAATACAATCCTAAATTCAGTATCTCTAATGCTTTATAGCATACTCATTCCTCTGTCTATTATAATCGACCTTCACTCTACTACTATATTGAATCTGCCCTTTTTGGGGTTATCTAATGCGTCTTTGTTGGAAATCCAGGAGCATTCTTCACTATATACATATTTGACTTCCATTTAGCATCCCATCTCCCTCAGATATAAGCATCCCTTTACCTTTCAAAATAGGTTTTTTCCTTGCTGGATTTTCCTTTTCCTTTTATAGCAGTACTGGTCAAAGACAGCATGCTTTTCTCTGCTCTGGAAGCTAAGCACATGACTTTTATATACAGGTAAGGAAAGGGTTATACCAATTTTGTTCTTATAAACAAGCCACCTAGCTTGTTAGACAATATATGAAGCAAGAAACATCTAAAGCAAGAAAAGTTCACACTTACTGCTAAATTACATTGTGTTCCTGCTTTGCAGTGAGATTGGCTGAGACACTGAAGTATGGTCATCAGGTTCAACTCTGAGATGAAGAAAGACATTGAATCAAGTACTGAAGAAAAGAATGTGGTGGATAGTTACAGGGGATGTCTGTACTTGTGCCCAGGTTGAGGAGTCTAGAAATCAAATTTCTGCTAAGTTACTTGAGAAAAAAAGTATACTATATGATAATCTGAGGTGTATAGTCACTAAAATTATGTTTAGTAGGTCCCAGCATAGTTGGCTGTTTAACCACATGTAAAGCAATGATGGCAGAAACCCTAAATTAATAGAGAGACATTCTGAAGATTTATTCTCACTGATTTATTTTAAAAGTTCCAGGAAGCTTTCCCACCTGACTTGGAATAGTGATGTTATGTCCCTAGTTTCTCTTAAGGCTTCACCAAACTCAGTGTAGAGGAGAATAAAGAGACTTGTGCCAAATACATTTTTCTGCACAGAGAGAATGATTTTTAACATTTAAGCCTTTCTCTCAGGTTTGAGGGTTTACAAAGCAAGATGATTGCACATCTGGGGGTGATCCCTAGTATCATAAAGGGAACCTCTGTATCTTCTTGGTATGGTCCTACTGGGCTGAGAAGTTGAGGGGTCTCAGAGGTCAACAGTTGTACAGATAACTACTTTAAAAGTGAATGGTATGAAAACATAAATGAAAGACAGAGACTAGCAGAGAAGACAAAACAACAAAATCCAATACATATTGATGATAAGTAGCCCACTTTAAATGCATAAAGATGCAGGCATTTTACCAATAAAGGAGAAAATATATACCATGCTAACACTCATCAGAAGACAGCTAGTTATCATTACATTAATTTCAGACAAAGCCAACTTCGAACAGAGAAATTTATCAAGCTAAACAGGCTAAACAGGGTCATTTTCTAAAGTTTTATTTCTGTCCTACACCAGTAACAACTGTCATAAATCATTTTGATAAATATGGACCCTTGATATGTTGTTATGAACATGACACTACAACCCTGTTCTCCTCCTCCTCAAAACATATAAGCTCAGTCTAATTGTGAGATAAATACTGGACATATTTCAATAGAGGGGCTCTATGATATACATGATTAGTATCCCCTCTCCTAAAACTATCAAGGTAATCAAAAACAAGGAAAGATTGAGAATCTGTCACAGTTAAAAGGAGCCTAAGAACACAAGACTGTTAAATACAATGTGGTATCTTCATCGAAGGGCTTCCATAGTGGCTCAGTAGTAAAGTATCTGCTTGTAATGCAGAAGATGCCAGTCTTGAGCTCAATCCCTGTGTCAGGAAGATGCCCTGGAAAAAGAAATGGCAACCCACTCCATTTTACTACCTGGGAAATCCCATGAACAGAGGCACCTGGCTGCTGCTGCTGCTGCTAAGTTGTTCAGTCGTGTCCGACTCTGTGCGACCCCATAGACGGCAGCCCACCAGGCTCTCCCATCCCTGGGATTCTCCAGGCAAGAACACTGGAGTGGGTTGCCATTTCCTTCTCCAGTGCATGAAAGTGAAAAGTGAAAGTGAAGTCGCTCAGTCGTGTCCGACTAGTAGCGACCCCATGGACTGCAGCCTACCAGGCTCTTCTGTCCATGGGATTTTCCAGGCAAGAGTACTGGAGTGGGGAGGCACCTGGCTAATTGGTTGTAATCCTGGAAGAGAAAAGGGGAATTTGGAAAAGCTAAGGCAATTTGAATAAAAGATGGACTTTAGTTTAATAATAATGATTCATTAGTGTAACATGTTCTGTACTAATGTAAGATGTAAGTAACAGAGGGAATTGGGTACAGGTAGTATATAGGTACCTCTCTGTAGTATCTTCTTAATTTTTTTGTAAATCTAAAATTATCCTAAAACATAAAGTCTGTTAATAAAAATATTAAATGTAAATAATAAAACAATATGTCCTTGAAATGTGTTCATTTATGTACCATGTTCGTCAGGGATCATGTATTGATTGGTCGTGGTTCAGTTCTCAGGAATAAACTCAAGACTATTTTAATAATGGTGGCCAAATCTTTTAAACACACATGGATGAAAAGAAAGTGAGCTCCCTTTTTAACACGTGGCATCTGAAGAAAATCTAAGGAAGACTTTCAAAGAAGATTAAATATTTCAATTGTTGTCAAGAGAAGCTGTGGAGTCTCTACTTTTGCAGGTGTTTATAAATAGAATTATTTTAGATGTAATCTAATCAGAAAACAGATTGATGGATGAGATGACTTCTTAGATTTGCCTTTTCTAATAAATTTAATATTACAGTAGCAAGTTGCCATCCCAAAGAAAATAATTGAACACTGGAAAATGATGAATATTAAGAAGGGATGACATAGATAAAATGGAGGCTTACACTGTCCTTGAAGCAATTGACACTATGAAAAGCCTGCATTGTGATTCTGGAAAGATACTTGGTCCATTTCACAAAGTCAAAATCCCATTCATTCAATGATCCATTTTCTGCTCAATAAATATTAAGTGGCTATAAGTAATATACTTTGATGGGTGATGGATGTTAGTTAAATTTTACATAAAAAGATTTTCATGTGAGAGAATGGAATTAAACAAAAAACAAATTAGGACTTCTTAATTTTATTTTATAAAATCCAGTAACAGTTTATTCAAACATTTTTGTCTTCATTAGTTAAAATATAAGAACAAAGGAAGGAAATTTTGTATTGTGAATGCTTTACTTATATATTACTACTTTCTCAGTTTTAACTGATTCTGCAACATGGCTAAAGAACCCTGTGTCTTTCAGATCAGTTTTTTTCTTATTCTTAATCATTTTTTTGTTCTTAATCTACTATCATTATTTTTTTTGGAAAATGTAACCCGTTTCCTCAAGACTACCATCCAAGACTGAGCTTCTTACTTTTAAGAGATGACTAAGATTTTCATTGAAATCCAGGAAATTGAGGCTTCTAGGTATGGACAGTCTTAACTTCCTAGCTACACCCCTCATCCTTACCTATTTACTGGAACTTGATCTAAAGTATCAATACTTCATATTCTGTAGTTTCAAGGGCTGACAGCTCATTCCATTTAGTTAAGAAGGGATTAAAAAGCACTTTCTCTGTGCCACACATTGTGTTTAAAGATTGATTGCTTTTCCCCCAGCCCTCTTCAGAATTATTTCTCTCCTTTTTCCACTAGTTTATTCACATCCATCTTTAAGTAACCTAATTTATTGTCTGATTTAAATAATGAAGATGTGAATTCTGCATACAATATTCTCAAAATATTGGACTGTTTGTCTGTTAACATTCAATTTTCATAAAATCACAATCATTTTCTCAAAGTAAAGCAATCCCCACCACACACACACACACACACACACACGTACAACTGAGAAACTGTATACCAGGAACACCAAAAAGTATCTTGTTGCTGGAATGAACAAGCATATTTTTTAAGCTTCCTACTGGGCTTCTACTTCATAACTATAAAAGGTATTTCTATGTGGACTCTCTCTACACTGCACACATATGTGCAGTGATATTATTCACTCACAGTTCTCTGTCCTAGCGTATCTTCTCATTCTAAGGTTCCTGGGTTGTGTTCCCTTTAAAATGTATGTTTCACTATAATCACTTTTTTAGGGTAACACTGATTTATAAATCTCATGTGTAAAACATTGTATTTCTACTTCTGTATACCATACAATGTTTTATTTTTATAATTTTTTAAATTGAAGCCTTCAAAATCTTGTCCTCTCCTCTGAACTTAACATTTAATATCACACTTTCTTACAGCAATGAATGGGGAATAATCAATAATCAATACAGATAATCTTACCTATGGAATATTTCCATTTTCTCTTAATAACTGATTCCTACTTCCATTTCTATATTTAATACCATTATTATATATATTCAGAGATATTGGAATGATTTCATACTTGTTCAGCTTATCTTTAATATCATCCTCTTATTATTAATATTTATTCCTTACCTAACTTGTAGGTAATTCTATCTAAAAGTTAGGCCTATCCTAAATTTTTATAAAACAATTCAATGATTCAACTATGCTTTCAGGAAAAAATATATATGATCTTTTTGCCATAATTCAAAGACTTCCAAGACTTAATCTCCACCTATTTCTTCAAACTCATATTCTGAAAGAGATTTTTTACAAATTCTGAAAAATTATTTATCTTTTTCTCATGTAAGCAAACTTTTTACTGGATTGTTTGTTTTCTACTTTATTCATCTGGTGAATTTTGCTTATATTTTATGTCTCATCTCAGGCATCATACTTTATAAGAAGTAAACCCTGAATTTCTGGTTTTAGCTGAGTAGCTTTCCTTCTCTTGAGTTCTAGACAAGTGTACATATCTGTTTCTTCTCATTTGTATCATTTAAGAAAAACATATAGAAATTTGTTCTTTCGATAGTAGAAAATAATTTCCTTGAGGTCTAAACTTTCCTTGTATAGCATATATAGGGCATATTTGTTTTGTTGTTTAACTGCTCTTTCGTGTCCGACTCTGTGATCCCATGGGCTGTAGCTCACCAGGCTCTTCTGGCCATAGGATTTCCCAGCCAAGAACACTGGAGTGGGTTGCCATTTCCTTCTCCAGGGGATCTTCTGGACTCAAGGATCAAACCCACATCTTCTGCATTGCAAGCAGATTCTTTACCACTGAGCCACCTGGGAAGCCCTGAACCATCTGGGAAGCCCACAGGACACTTAAGAGATGTTAAATTATAAGCTTATGACACTGGCTTCCAAGAAGATGGAATAGATGTACTCTTCCATTTGTATCCTCTGTGTACACTGAAAGCTTGAATCATTATATATGAGATAACCATAATAAGAAGCTGAAATGCAAAGGAGAGAAGACCTATAGGATAATGATCCAAGGAATGACACGGTGGTAAGCATCACAGGTTTTCTTTGTGCCTCATGTATCTCAGATTTGGGTCTGAATAAGGTAGCAACTCTAAAATGCCAGTGAGCACAGACAAAAATTAAAAATCATGGTAACAAATACTTGTATATCTGCTTTCTATAGCCATGAGACTAGGAAGGGCGCTTAGCAAGACAGACAACTTTTAAATAACTGCTTTATTCTAGCCAAACACCACAGAAATAAAATGTATCTCCCCACAAATTTGTTAGCAAAGACTGAGCAGAGAGCCTATTTACTCACCACTGCTAGGTTGTAATAACATAGCCCAAACCAACACTAGTGTCAGGGGAGGACTACTGGGGAGCAGGGACTTCCTCCTGACTGAACAGTAAGACCACTTCCTTCTATGATGTAGGGAGAGAACTTGTGGAGTCTGTACTTTCATACTCATCAATTTATTTCAAAATCTCAGCAAGATTATATTTTTTAGTTATACTAAAATGTTTCTAAAATTTATATGTAAAGGCAAAGGAACAGTTTTGAAACAATTTCAAAAAAAAGGATAATGTGAGATGACTCACTCTACCTGAATTCAAGACACATGATATAGCTGTAGTAACTGAGATCTCTGCTCTTGGTAGAGAGATATATACAGAGATCATGGACCAGAATTAAGAACTCAGAAATAGCCCCAGAAGTAGGGCCAAATGATTTTTATCAAAGATGCAAATATAAATAATTCAATGGATTAAGGATAGCCTTTTAAATAAATGCTGTTGGAGAAACTGGAAATCTATAAGCAAGTAAGTGAACCTCACTCTGAACCTTGCCGTTTTTATACAAATAAACTCAAAATGGATCACAGACTTAAATGTAAAATATAAAACTTTTCAAAGAAAGGAGGAAAATTCTTCAGAGCCAAAAGTTGGACAAGGAGTTCTTAGACTTGATACAAAGAGCATGATCCACAAAAGAAAAAAATATATATATATGTAATTTGAACTTCATCAAAATTAACATTTATGTTCTGTGAAAAACCTTAATGAGAAAAATGGAAAGACAAGCTAGAAATTTGGGGAAAATATTTGCAAACTACATCTCTGATAAAGGAACCATATCTGGAATATATAAAGAATTCTGTAAACTCACCAGTTAAAAACAAACAATCCAATTAGAAAATAGGCAAAGACAAAGGGATATTTCACTGCAGATGACATAAAGATGGCAATAAGCACATGCACAGGTGTTAACGTAACTAGCCTAGCGAAATGCAAATCACAACTGTAATGAGATTACCTGTTACTAGTGAAGATACAGAAAAGTTAGATCACTCATATACTGCTGCTGTGAATGTAAAGTATCGCAGGAACTATGGAAAATAATTTGGCAGTTTCTTAAAAAGAACTAAACATGTATTTATTCTATGACGCAGATATTGTACTTCTGAACCTAGAGAAATGAAAACTATATCCACACAAAAACCTGTGTGTGAATGTTCTTAGCAAATAAGCAAAACCAGCAAACAGCTAAAATTTCCCTTCATAGGTAAATGATTAAACTATAGTATAGTTGACCCATGGATAACATATACACTGGAGTGCTGACACCTCCTGAGGCAGTAAAAAACCTGTGTATAACTTTATAATCACCCTACAAAGCCACAGTTCTGAATGCTCTCATTCAACCAACCACGGATCTGTGTAATGCTTACTGGAAAAAAAAAAATCCACATGTAAGTGTACCAGCCCAGTTCAAATCTGTTGTTCAGAAGTCAGCTATACTACCATACCATGAAATACTACTTGGTAATAAAAAGCACAAACACAAACAATTGATTGGGTCCCCAGGACATTATGTCAAGTAAAACAAACAAAACAACGACATCTAAACTACTGCATCCTGACTGGTTCAACTTACATAATATTATTTTTGTTTGTTTGTTTTAATTGGAGGCTAATGGCTTTACAACGCTGTTAGTTGCTGCTGTGCTGAAAACCTGGATCAGCTGTACAGTATACATATATTCCCTCCTTCTTGAGCCGCCCTCCCATCTCCCATCCCACCCCTCTAGGGACTGGGCTCCCTGCCTCATACAGCAGCTTCCCACTAACTAGTTTACATACTATAGTGTGCATATGCCAAGATACCTACTCCTTGAAATTGCAAAATTATACAAAGGGAAAGCATTGTAGTGACTGCCGTTGGTTCGGGTTATGAGGGGAGCGATGAGTGTGACTGCAAAGGGTTACGGAGTTCTTTGTGGTGATGAAATAGTTCTGTATCCTGACTGAATTGCTGATGATACAAACACACCCATGGGGCCAATGGCGCAGAGCTAGACGCGCTTCCCACCAAGGCCAGATTGCTGGTTTTCACTGTGGACCGGATTTCCGTCAGAGGTTCTCTCTCGGGCAAACTCTGGGAAGGGTGAGTCCTCTCTGTGCTACCCTGGGAACTTGCTGCCAGTCTAGGTAGAGTGTGAGCTCCTGACAGGGCATTGTTAATTGTGAGTGACGGACGTTCAGTTTCTCAGAGAAAACAATTAAAAACAAACACCAAACAAACCTGGCCAGCCACACGGCGGGATACACAGCCAGGTCGCCTCCTGTTGCCTCAGCCCTGACGTTTCCTTTGGTTTAGCGGTCGCGAACTTCGCTACCTGAGCGTTCGCAGCTTGTTTTCCGCTGCCTGGGCTTCGTTTCCGGCTTTTCGGTTTGAGGTTCGCCAATAAAGAGGGGCCCCGGAACCCACACAGGTCCGTCCCCCTCGCCCCGAAGAGGGGCAGCGCGCCAGGCCGCCTGCGCGATCCCCGTCTACCGGGGACCTCGCCCCGCCGGCCGGAGGAGTGGAACCCCGCAGGCACGTGAGGCTTGCAGCTTCTTGCTGTTGCTGTTTCTCCAGGTTCCCTGACTGCTGTTGCGGAGGTGCGTTCTGTAATCCCAAGGAGAGCCACAAGGGCTGCTCCAGCCACACGGTTGGCTCTGAGGGGAAACGTCTATGGGGGCCTCGCTCGTGGTGTGGGAGCGGGCCCCAGGCGTTTCCCCGGATAACCGACAGCCCCGCAGAGAGCCGTGCCGCGACAGGCTGAGACCTGTGCGGAACACTAGGGCTGTTTCAGAACAAAAAGCTGAAACGTGTGCATGGCTTAACCCGAAATATGTCAGAAAACAAAAAACAATATTATGTGAACTCACACGTGGACTGTGAAAAACTAAAGAAACAGAAGACTGATGCTTGCCAGTGGAGGGATGGAGGAAGAGAGGAAAATGGGGGAAGGTTGTCCAAGGGTACAGACTTCAGTTATGAGTAATGTGCAGCGTGATGACTGTGGTTAATCGTGTACCGTATGTTAGTGAGTCGTCAAGAGAGTAAGTGACTTAGTTTATAAGAGAGTTAAGTCTTAAACGGTCTCACCACACATGCATAAATCGGTAATACATTCACATAAATATATGAAATTTTAAAGCTGTACACTTTAAATTGACAGTTTTTATGTCAGTGATATCTTCATAACGCTGGCAAAAAACCTTGTTGCATTGAAGGTCCATTGTGGGTAAATGCGGCTTTTAAGGGGATGATGTGAAGGACATCGAAAGGCCTCAAGTCTGTTTACTTCCTTGTTTGAAAACTACGCAGCTCTTCATGCAGAATTTGGTGGAAATGAGATTATATATGCATAGAAACTCAAGTATAGATGGGGAAATGAAAGGCAAAGATGGCTGTTGAGATGTCCTACAAATGCTGAATTACATACAGTAAGAACATCTTGGAGGGGATTGTGAGTGTGTGTGTGTGTGTGTGTGTGTGTGTGGCTGCTCACTGCCAACTGCTGTTGAGAGTAGTTCTTCATTAAGTCCTCGGCCAACTGGGCAGATGAATCTACAAGATGATAAGTGATCACTGGAATACATTTAAAATATGAAGAAAGTTAATAGAGTTTCTCATAGGCACATATTAACATATCTGGAAGAAAGTAAATTCTTTCTGCTCCAATTAAAGTAGCAATTTAAAACTTGGTGAGGACTGGTATTTTGGGGATCAGTCTTTTCAAGTTGCATATTATAACTAAGGACCACATTACTAACTCAGAAATAAGCCTGATTATAGTATTATCTTGGCAGTTACAGCTAGCTGAATATCTGAAATTGAATTTAAAATGCATGGTGTAATATTTATGGTGAATGGGTGACTTATTTTATAAAAATCTAAATTTTATACATATTAATATTCCTCTAAAAATATTGCCAAATGCAGCAAGCTACAACTGAAAAACAGAAGGAACTACCTGAGTATTTTTTGAGTATATTTTGTCAAATTGCAAATCTGAAAGATATGTTTTAAACATATTTAATCCCACATGTATACCAGAGCTCAAGTAGTTATGCCTCTGAATGTGTTCCTATCATATTCTGCAAATAAAAAGCAGTTGAATGTTAATTGAAAATGTTATATTTTTACTAGTTTCACAGGGCATCAAAGAGGTAAACTGCAGTTCATAAATGTTTTTCACAGGGTGCCCTTAATTGTTAATGCATTAGGAAATGTGTCCATTCTTTCACACTTTTACCAAATTCTCCATGTTTCCACATTATATATGTATATATGTACAAAGATACATTGGATTTTAACTTTTTGTTTTTACTTCAATATAATCATACTAAATGGACAAATCTAAAGCTTACTTAACAAAATAGCAACAACAACTTAATGTATATGGATATGCCTACAAGTTAATGTATACAAATCTGATTTTACCCTTTCTTCTACCTACTTTGTCATGCATATATTCACAATGCATTACACAATGCATTATATTGTATATATACACGCAGAGAGAAACGTATATAATTATCCTCCTTGCTCTTGAAAAGCTATATTGCATTTTTAGACAGGAAATCTTATCCCCCTATTTTTCTGCTAAAGTCATGTTCACCAATTATTTTGTCACAAGAATTTCATATCAGACAATATAAAGTGGCACACGTTTTCTTTCAAATGCCTTAAACAAGTGGTGAAGATAAAAAAGGTATAGCATTTTCGCAAACATTTCAGCCCCTGTGTAGTAGGCTCTTTGACTCTGAAACCCCTTCATATTTAGTTTTATGTTGCCATAAAGCTGTTTTTCTGAGATGTAACTATTTTTAAATGCAATTAAAGTTCAAAATAGGTTTCTCTGGTGTCTCAGTGGTAAAGAATCCAGCTGCCAGTGCAAGAGGCACAGGTTCTGATCTGGAAAGATCGCTTGGAGAAGGAAATGGAAATCCACTCCAGTATTCTTGGCTGAAAAATCCCATGCACAGAGGAAGCCTGGGGGGTTACAGTCCATGGGATTGCAGATTTGGACATGACTTAACGGCTGAACAATGACAAAAGTGCAAGATGACAATGGATTCACAAAATGTTCAAAATTGGTAGAAAAATCTTATTATATTGATGCTTAGTAAGTATTCTGAAATTGAATAAACACACAAAAGAGAAAATACAGTCATAGGTTGAAACTAAACAGATAATTCCATCACAACAAAACTCAGGATCTAGTATAGAATAGATTATGAGGGAGGGGACAATATGTTGCAAAAATCCTGGGTTTCTTTGAGTTTTTTGTTGTTAGTATTTGTTTTTTTAATGATGAAGGAAGGTATAGATCCGTTTGTGGAGACAATAGTTTGTGCCTTATTTTTCTACAAAATAGAGACACAGATGTGTAGATGATACCATTAACACAATAGGAATGTGAGTTGAATGCTTTATTGCCAAAGCATTGGAAATGCATACCACTTTATCATTACAAAACCACCTGGAATCTTAGGTACCAGGAGGCTTCACAGAAGAAAGTCAGGATGATTACTCAATTTTAGTAAGGTAGGTCTGCCTGTGAAAGTATTGGAATAGGAAATGGCAGCCCACTCCAGTATTCTTGCCTGGAAAATTCCATGGACAGAGGAGCCTGGTGAGCTATAGTCTATGGGGTCACAAAGAGTCGGGCACCGCTGAGCAACTGAGCACAGCACAACACTTGGAAGTACTGGAAAATAAAACAGACACACAAGCAAAACAGCTGTCTTCATCAACTAAAATATAAGCCATGTGAAGGCAGAGATTGCATATGTGTGTGTGTGTTCACTTAGGAATCCCAATGCCTAGAATTTGCTGTGCCTGGTAGGCCCGCAGAGGTACTTAAATAATCAGTAAAGTATTTGTGATTATTTTTATATTATTTATTGTCTGCATTTATTTTTGTGTTCTGTCAAAGCTGAGCCCTCATAGATTTTATATTTTTATTCTTTGGAGTGTCTTAAGTACATCTCACAGAAGTTTGTACTTTGGTTCTCAGAATAAATACAACATTTTCTGGGTTACTGGACTTCCTTGATAGCTCAGTTGGTAAAGAATTCACCTACAATGCAGGAGACCCCAGTTCGATTCCTGGGTTAGGAAGATCCACTGGAGAAGGGATAGGCTACCTACTCCAGTATTCTTGGGCTTCTCTTGTGGCTCAGCTAGTGAAGAATCCACCTGCAATGCGGGAGACCTGGGTTCAATCCCTGGATTGGGAAGATCCCCTGGAGAAGTGAAAAGCTACCCTTTCCAGTATTCTGGCCTGGAGAATTCTATACAGTCCATGGGGTCACAAAGAGGCAGACATGACTAAGTGACTTCCACTTTTCACTTGCAACTATAAATGACAAGGTGACTAAAGTTCTACCAATAAGATGTAACTGGATATGTATAAACCTAAGAAATCCTTTTTAACAGATTTGGATTATTGGCCCAAAACTAGTGATATCTGACTTCATTTATATGACAGAGAAACTTTGTCTTGAGACACATGAAATATTATTTTCTGAGAATTTAGATAAATCTAGTGAATCTCATCCTAACAAATGTACCACCCCTTCTCCAGGTTTTATGTCTTAGTAATCATGCATGATAAATGCTACTCATCTATGAGTAATGTACACATGAAATTTGAAAGATAATTCCAAAATATTTAAATATGGTATAATATTCATTTTTGGTAATATAGCATGTCTTTCAAATATCAGAAAGTTTACCATTTCTGTCAATACAGAAAATAGTTTGTTTCTATTCCTACTCAATGTATGTAAATCAAAAGTACTTTTTAAATGGATTAGAAGTATACCAAGAGATTATCTTATAATGTGCTTATATATTTTTGTCTGATATGTACATTCTTATATTGAGGTGAAGAAGTAGGTGACAATAAACTATCCCCATGATATAACTATAATATAACTGCATTTTGAGGTGAGGAGGGATATGAAATATATATATATATATATATATATATATATCATATATATATGTTTAGGGTCTGAGCTGCTTCTGCTCAGAATGTATATATATATGTGTGTGTGTATGACAGACATATATATATATATATATACACACATGTGTGTGTTAGGGGTGTATATATGTAATACACACTTGTGGGGAGTGTATATATGTAGTACAAAGATACATAAAGATTCTATGCTGCTGCTAAGTCTCTTCAGTCGTGTCTGACTCTATGCGACCCCATAGACAGCAGCCCACTAAGCTCCCCTGTCCCTGGGATTCTCAAGTCAAGAACACTGGAGTGGGTTGCTATTTCCTTCTCCAGATTTATTTTCTATAGAGGAGTGCAAAATCTGAATCAGCGCTTAAGGATTTATTTCCCCTTGTCTCCACTAAAAAGAGATGAAATCTCCTAAACCAGAGAACAAATTAGCAACAGTTGCAGAATTTAGGTTTTGCAGATATCAGATACTGATATCATGAAAACAGATCCTTGAAGCAGAACAGAGGCCCAACCTTCTGGAACCAGGATTAAAGTTTTCCATCATCTTAATTGGTCCTTGATATAGTCTACATTTGACATCCAGCCGCTAAGATTAGGGACATGGGGAAAAAGATGTATACTTTCAGTTTTGCCTGTATTTAAGACAAGTCTCCTATGTTCCACAACTGCTAATTTACAAGAAGATATCAAGTTGACATGTGACCTGAAAACTTGTCCACATTAACCAGTATAAGATTTTCCTAAACCTAGATTTATAAAACTGTAACAGACCAACAGATTTTTATTTCCATGTGCAAGATAGTACATTTTAGTTTGCAACTTACTGTTATGATTGCTGCCACATAAAAAACAACTGCTTTGTATGAGAGATCCCACAGGCTGACACTAGAGAACTTAGGGTGGGGTAGAGATGTGGCGCCCACTGGTATAGTTCATAGATCAATCAGATATCACAAAAGATTGATGTATTTTTGTGTCTTGATTATTGTATTCCATAGTTGTCAATCTGCTACAGTTATAAAAATGTGTTATGGACCAAGTAATAGAAAATATTTCAGCAATTTGTGCCAAATTATCTTAAATCAACTTATCCTGAATCAAATACCAAGACAAATTTCATAGAATTCTGCCTTTATATATGTCATGGATTGTTTATAAAATATGTTACTTCGTGATATTTCATTGTTGAATAATAACAAAATAAATCTGGTGATAAAGTTGGAATAAAATTTTAGACATTTATTGGGTCAGGAATGTTAATATTGGAATTAGTGCAATCTGCTTGAAGATATATAAGTAAGAATTAATAAACATAAATTGATTTTTTGCTTTAAGAGGAATAAACTCCCTACTTCTATTAGAGAATCTGAAAGGACTAGTTGTATATTTAAATAGATATTTTATGGATATTAACTAGAGTTATTGTAGTAGTCATTTTGTAATATTTTACAAATTTCAGATCACTGTATTCTATACTTGAGACTAATATGTTATATGTACTTATAACTCAATAAAATATGTTGATTATATTATTAACACTTAATTGATTAGATATATGATGTTAATTAGATTATCTAAGATTTTGAGTTTTCAAAATCATATTGATTTTATTGTCTTAATAATAAGCATGGAAAAATGGAATTTCTAAGAAATTAGTTCATACAGATTCTAGAGCCTGATTAAATATCAAGGGAGTTTAGGACCCTCAGGTTATCATATTGTGTGTGTTATGTATGCATAGCCTGTGTGTTTTCCTTATAGCACCACCTACCTGTTCTTTGACAAGTGTGCTATCGAGTCACCTGAATGCCTCAGAGGGAGAAAGTGAGATAAGCAAATATCAATATAAGGATGCATATCCTGCTTCAGCATTTTTTAAGGTTATATTTACCACTGTTCATTTTGTTAAAGGCTTCCCAGGTGGCACCAGTGGTAAAGAACCCACCTGCCAATGCAGCAAATATGAGATGCAGTTTTGATGCCTGGGTCGGGAAGATCCCCTGGAGGAGGATATGGCAACCCTCTCCAGTATTCTTGCCTGCAGAATCCTATGGATAGAGGAGCCTGATGGGCTACAGACCGTGGGGGCTCAAAGAGCTGGACATGACTGAAGTGACTTGGCACAGCGTAGCACAATTTGTTAAGGGTTCCCTTGTGTCTCAGTCGGTAAAGAATCCACCTGTAGCGCAGACCGCCTGCTCAGTGGGAGATACAAGTTCAGTCCCTGAATTGGGACTCTCCCCTGGAGAAGGAAATGGCAACACACTCCAGGATTCTTCTCTGGGAAATCCCATAGACAGAGGAGTCTGATGGGCTACAGTCCATGGTTACTCTAAAGTAACCTTCTGTTAATGTATCAGAAAATGATGTGTGCTGTGGGTTGTGTTTCTGTGCAGACATTCTGGAAATACATGTCTAATTAAACTCACATCCTCTTCTAAGCTTCCATCGTCTCAATCAAAAATACAATTCTAGATGTTCTGTGAAAAGTATGGAAAAGTATAGCAGTGTTGCTCTCCACCCCAAATTACTATTTTCCCCCTAAAATGTGTTGATAGGTTGAACTTTTATGACTTGGAACACATAAATAATGCTATTCATGGTGGTTTGGTTTCAGGCCAGTTTTCAAATACACTTAACCCAAAATGTAATTTAAAAATTGATTCTAATCTCCATATGTAACTACATCTTTATGGGAAAATAATTCAGTGTGTCTTTCTCACTGAACCACTAATGCCGGCCTAGTTACTATTTTACTTCTTTAAACTTTCAACTTTTGAAAACGGTTTACAAGTCCTCTCCTGGTGTGGTAGACTATTTTTCAGCAAATACTCAACCACTTAGCTCCTAGATACCATTCCCACCATAGGAAGAGGATACTTCCTCACCTCTTGACTTTGAGCTTGGCCATGTAGCTTCCTTTAGCCAGTGAATGCAATCCAAACAGAACTTTACAATGTGCTTGTGCTATTATTTCCCTTACTGTCCTGCGTGTTTGCCATTGTCACAGGAAACCATGCCTTGGACAGCCTCTGTCCTTCCATCCTTGGACCTAGAACAAAATATGTGGAGCACTGGCTCTGCAGTTGACCCTTAGATGTGGGAGTGGGAAATACATGATCATTCCCCACTTGTATTTCATGGCAGTTTGTTATGGAGAATGACTGAGACAATAGTTAACATGTACAACCACCTACAAGTCCATAGAGAGTGTCTCAAGGGGACTCAAAGCTTGAAAAAAAAATACTGTAAATTCCCTTTGAAAGTTAAGCCAAGGGTTTAAAATTTTGTACTCTAAATAGTGTCATTTAAATTGATTCTCACTCTTAATAAGTAATATATTAAAAATTGAGGCATGAATGCATTTTTGGAAAATATTGCCTTCATCCACACTCCGTTGCTGTCACTTGTTCAGCTCAAATGACCCAGAGTAAGATGGATAATGATAGAAAATTATTCATGGACATTATAAAACATTGACCAATAATAATAAAATCAATGACGGGCATAACATTGGCAACATAATATTTGAAAAACAGAAATCAGAGGCTCTGAAAACAACATCGAAATATTAAAAATCTATTTGATACTCAAAGAATAAGTTTTCTTTTTTTGATGATTGGAAGTCTGAATAGGTATTGGGAATAAGGAGAATTAGGGAAATATTCTAAAATGTATTAACATGTTAGCAAGTATGTTAATAGTGCTGGAAAAGCAAGGAAAACATTACAGCTTAATGCGTCATGCCAGCTGAGTCTAAGAAAGATCTACACCCTGATGAGTAAACTTAAGAATGGTTCATCATCATCAGAAGTGAACATTCTTAGTCCACAAGAGGATATTTTTATAATACAGATAGAATGTAATATGGAGAAGATATATGGGAGTGTCCCTGATACCGTGTAAGGGATGCACAGAGAAACAAAGTGCTTAGCTCTTGGACTACTGCTTTCTGTCGAAAATTTTTCCCCTCAGAGTGGTTCTGTTCCAAACCACACTCTGACTCCTGAGACAGAGTTGACACTTTCTTTCTCTGAGCAAGTCATCGGTTTCCTTGGTTACTAGGGAGACAACAACGGTAATAGGCACCAGCATTTAGTGCATTTAGAGACACAATGATGGACTAAGCATGCTTATTTTAAAGCTTGATATGGATGTTTATTCAGATGTTACGCCACTGGAAACCAGAGGACTATGAAACAGAATACCCCTAAGAGATCTGTGGGAAAAGGTGATAGTCTCTAGTTATATTACTTTTGACATGATGTATCACAAATATCCCCAGGTAACTTGTATAAATCCTTGTTTTTGCCAGGAGGTGAAACATGGCTTATTATTTATCAGACAATATTTTCTCAAGAGGAATCATACTAAAAAACAAATTCCATTCTAATTTTGCTTTTTACCACAAACTAAAATCTGCTTGAAGATTCAGGCATTCTTTCAAATACAAATACACACCTGAGACATTCTTTAGTTCTTCCCAAAATGTGTATTTTTAGACATGGATTGAGGAAACAAGAAAATAAATCTTAACTTGTACAGCTATGGAAAGTTGCAAAGTATTATAATATTTCTACATGGAATAAAACCCCAGGTAACTTGTATAAATCCTTGTTTTTGCCAGGAGGTGAAACATGGCTTATTATTTATCAGACAATATTTTCTCAAGAGGAATCATACTAAAAAACAAATTCCATTCTAATTTTGCTTTTTACCACAAACTAAAATCTGCTTGAAGATTCAGGCATTCTTTCAAATACAAATACACACCTGAGACATTCTTTAGTTCTTCCCAAAATGTGTATTTTTAGACATGGATTGAGGAAACAAGAAAATAAATCTTAACTTGTACAGCTATGGAAAGTTGCAAAGTATTATAATATTTCTACATGGAATAAAATGATGGCAAATAGTTATAAGTAAATACTCATTTTATAACTTCCCAAAAGTTATGTTAAGCATCTTCTTTTTAATCAAGCTGGATATAGGAATTAAATATTTATTTCATAAATATTTATTATGATTATGATGACATAAAGGATAGATGTAAAAGCTGAAGATTTGTAGTTATGTCTCTTAATTTCTCAGATGTCTTTATAGTTTCCTAAATTATTTTCCTAACCATATGTAAAGTCTAGATATTTTAGTATTTGTAATCCATTAATTGAGGATTTTCTATTGTTGATTTGTCATGTCAGTTGCATGGATGTTTTAAAAGTGTCAGTGAAGCATAACTGACACAAAATATCCTAAACATATTTAAAATGTACAGGCTGATAAGTATTCACCTGTGTATACATTCATGTGCTCATCACCAAATATAGATAATAAATGTATGCAAAACCTCCAAAATCTATTTTATCACTTTTTAACCCAATTTCTCTCCCCAACATTACCCCTTCCTCAGACAAAGTATTGCTTTGTTTCTGGTCACCATAGATTGATTTGCATTTTCTAGAATATTATATTAATAAAATACTAATTTATGAATTCCTTTTATCTGGCTTCTTCTCACTTAGTATGATTACATTGAGAAACATTTGTTTCTTTCTATTGGTAACTATTATTCCACATATGGATAGATAATGATTTGTATATTGACTCACATTTAATGGTCATGTGAATATATGCTTTCATTTCTCTTAGGTAACTAAGAGTCTCATTTCTGGATCTTATGAAAGGAGTATGTTTTACCGTTCACCTCTTTTTCAAAAAAACTGTTCACTTCTTTTCCAAAGTGGTTGTACGTTTTGACATCACCACTAGAAGAGTTTGAAGGAAAATATTTGTGATCTTGCATGAGGTGAAGATTTGTTAGTACAATACCAAAGGCATAGCCAATTTAAAGAAAATGATAAAAACGCAATTTTGAAACTCTCAACTTTGATAAGCAAAGTTAACAGAATGGACATAGACTAGATAAAATATTTGAAAATAATAGATAAAGGATTTGTATCTAGACTATATAATGAATTCTGAATTCTGAATAATGAATTCTGAATTTTGTCAATAATGACAAAAACAAATCAAATTTTTTTAAAAAATAGAGAAAAATGCTAAGAAAATACTTAACCAAAATATATAGAGATAAAAAGATGTTTACTTTCAGTTATTTTGGGATTCAAAATTAAAGCCATAAATGAAATACCATTTATACCTATTAAAATGGCTGTGTTAAAAAACAAAGAGGCAAACAACCCAAGAATGTCTGGTGAAGCAGTTAGAGCTCACACATTGTCTATATGTGAAATGGTACAACCACTCTGAAGAAATGTTGTGGTTTCTTATAAAGTGAAGCAGCACTTATTGTAAAGAGAAATGAGGCTTCCCTGATAGCTCATTGGTAAGGAATTTGCCTGCAATGCAGGAGACCCCAGTTCAAGTCCTGGGTCTGGAAGATCTGCTGGAGAAGGGATAGGCTACCCATTCCAGTATACTTGGGCTTCCCTGGTGGCTCAGCTGGTAAAAAATCTGCCTGTATTGTAGGAGACCCAAAGAGAAATGAAAACTGATATTTACATATAAACCTGTATGTGAACGTTTGTAATAGCCCCAAACCTAGAAACAACCCAGATGCCCTTTAAATGGTGTTTGAATAAAGAAATTGTGCTAAATCCCTACAATGGGATTTATTTATTAAGCAACAGAAAGCAACAAACTGTTGATTCATGGAACAATATGTCTGAATTGCAAATGTGTTAAATGTAAGAGGCAAAACTCTTAAATTCTTCACATTGAATGATTCTATTTATATGACATTCTGGAAAAGGTTATATGAACAAATATTATTGATAGTCAGGGTTAGAGGAGAGGAAAGGGTCTGGCTACCAGGGACCATAAGGGAATATATCTGAGAGCTGATCTAATTACTCTATCTCAGTTGTGGTGTTTGTTTATAAGACTTTATCACTTGTAAATACTCCTGGAACTGTGTCTCAAAAAGAGTAAATTTTACCAAATATAGATTTGAGAAATCTCTGTGACTCATGAAATTTTGAAATATTAATATGATATTTATTTTCCTTTATTTTTGTATTTTGTTTCTATCCATATGCATTTTTATCCCAAGTTAGCATTTCAAAAATCTTTTAAAATAATTAAAAAATTATTTTTGATATGAAAAAGGACAACCTGTTCGGAGACTGATACATGCTTAGAATATGTAGTAGAATGTTTCTTCTGTGCTTCCCTTGTGGCTCAGACGGTAAACAATCTGCTTGCAATGAAGGAGACTCAGGTTCAGTTCCTGGGTGGGGCAGATCCCCTGGAGAGGGGAATGGCTACCCACTCCAGTAGTCTTACCTGGAGAATTCCATTCACAGAGGAGCCTGGTGGGCTACAATCCATAGGATCACAAAGAGTTGAACATGACTGAGTGACGAATGCTAGCTGCTGCTGCTGCTGCTGCTGCTAAGTCACTTCAGTCGTGTCCAACTCTGTGCAACCCCATAGATAGCAGCCCATCAGGCTCCCTCGTTCCTGGGATTTTCCAGGCAAGAGTACTGGAGTGGGTTGCCATTTCCTTCTCCAATTCATGAAAGTGAAAAGTGAAAGTGAAGTCGCTCAGTCGTGTCCGACCCTCAGCGACCCCATGGACTGCAGCCTACCAGGCTCCTCCCTCCATGAGATTTTCCAGGCAAAGAGTTGAACATGACTGAGTGACTAATGCTAGCACTAGCTGTCTTTTCTTCTACTGTTTAAATGCTTTGATAAATTAACAGTTTATGTTTGAATTTTTCTTAGCTTTCCTTCTTAGGTTGTTTATATGTTTTTCTATTGTATTTTTAATTTGTTGTTGCTATTATATAGGAAAATAAAGCTACATGTACACATTTGTCCACATATATTTTCAGTACTGAGACCCTATGAAGGATGTTAATAGCTAAATTGGAGATAGCTGTTCTCTAATAAGATCTTTACTTGAAATATCATTTTTTAGGTAAGTTTGGCGTATAACATTATATTAGTTTCAGGCTTGTAATATAATGATTTGATATTTGTATACACTGCAAAGTAATCAGGCCACTTTAGTCACTTTAGTTAGCATCTGTCACTATGCTTACATAGGGGAATTTTTTTCTTGTGATGAGAACTTTTAGAGTCTGCTTTCTTTTAGCAACTTTCAAATATGTAATACAGTATTGTTAACAATAGTCACCATGACGTATATTCCATCCCTATGATTTATTTATTTTCAATTGGAAGTTTGTACATTTTTAATTCCTTCATATATTTGATCCCTCACTGCTCACCTCTGTCAACCACCTGTCTGTTCTCTGTAAGCTTGCGTTTTTCCTTTTGTTGTCTTAGATTCCCCATGTAAATGAGATCATACAGTATTTGTCTTTTCTGTCTAATGTATTTTACTTACCGTAATGCCCTGAAAGTCTATCCGTGTTATTTTAAATGGCAAGGTTTTACTCTTCTTCACGGCATCATTCCATTCTGGGTAACAGACACACACACATACACAGATGCACACACACATCACATGTTTATTCATTCATCCCTCAGTGAACACTTAGATTATTTCTGTATTCTGGATATTGCTAATTATGCTGCAGTGAACATGGGGGCTCATAATCTTCTTGAGTTAGTCTTTTTGTTTTCTTCAGGTAAATACCCAAAAGTGAAATTGCTATATCATGTGGCAGTTCAGTTTGTATGTGTTGAGGCCCTTTCATTAAGTTTTCCATGGTGGCTATACCAATTTACATTCCCATCAACACTTCACAAGGGTTCTCTTTTCTCTGCATCCTCACAAGCACTTGTTTTTGATAACAGTTATTTTAACAGGCTTGAGATGATTATCTCTGTGGTTTTGATTTGTATTTCCTTGTTGATTAGTGATGCTGAGCATTTTTCCATACACATGTTGGCCATGTGTATCTCGTCTTTGGAGAAATATGTATTAAGATGCTCTGCCTTTTTAAAAATCAAATTGACTGTTCTCACCATTGAGTTGTATGTTATTTATATATTTTGGATATTAACTCCTTATAAGATATATTATTTGCAGATATTTTCTCAAATTCATTAGGTTGCCTTTTTACTTTGTTGATGGTTTTCTTTGCTATACAGAGGTTTTTTACTTTGATGTAGTCCCATTTGTTTAATTTTGCTTTTGTTGCCTTTGCTTTTGATGTCAAGTCCAAAAATATCCAAAAAATTTCCAAGACTGATGTCAAAGAGCTAACCACTTATGTTTTCTTCTAGAGTCTTATGGTTTCAGTTCTTACACTCAAGCCTTTAATACATTTTAAGTTAAATTTTGTATATAGTGTAGTATGTGGTGGTGGTTGTTTAGTTGCTAAATTGTCTATGATTCTTTGCAACCCCATGGACTATAGCCTGCCAGGCTCCTCTATCCATGGGATTTCTCAGGCAAGAATACTGGAGCAGGTTGCCATTTCCTCCTCCAGGGAATCTTCCTTACCCAGGGATTAAACCTGTGTCTCCTGCATTGGCAGGCAAACTCTTTACCACCTGAGCCACCAGGGGAGCCTCTGAAATAAGAAAGAGGTTGAATTTTCTTTTTTTGCATGTAGCTGTTTAGTTTTCCTAACACTTGAAGAGATTGTCTCTTCCCCATTGTGTATTTTTAGCTCCATTTTTGTGAATTGACATATTTATGTGGATTTATTTCCAGACTCTCCTCTGTTCTGTTGATCTATGTGTCTGCTTTTATGCCAATACTGTACTGTTTTAGTTAGTGTACCTTTGTAATATCATTTGAAATTAGGGAGCACAATGCCTCCAGCTTTGTGCTTTCTTAAGCTTTTTTTTTTTTTTTTCTAATTAATTAATTTTTATTTTTTAGTTTGTTTTGCTTTACAATACTGTATTTGTTTTGTTACATTGGCTATTCCCAGTCTTTTGTTATTCCATACAAATTTTAGGACTGTTTGTTCTATTCTGTGAAAAATGCCACTGGAATTTTGATAAAGTCTGCATTGAAACTATAGATTGCTTTGGGTAATATAGACATTTCAGCAATATTAATTCTTTTAGTCTATGAACATGGAAATTCTTTCTAGTTATTTTTTTTCTTTTCAATTCTTTCATGAATGTCTTAAAAGTTTTCACTATACAGCTCTTTCACCTCCTTAGTTAATTTATTCCCAGGTTATTGCTTCTTTTTGATCAAACGCATATAGGATTATTTTCTTTATTTTTATTTCTATTAGTTATTGATTTCTGGAAATGAAAACTATTTCTGCAGATTGCTATTGTGTCCTGAACTTCACTAAATTCATTTATTGTTCTTATATTTTTTATAGAGTTTTTGGGTTTTCTATATATAATATGTCATCTACAAATAGTGACAGTTTTACTCTTTCCTTTCCAATTCAGATGCCTTTTATTTATTTTCCTAGCTAATTGCTCAGGCTAGAACTTCCAGTATTATTGGAATAAAAGTGAACAGTTAGCATCCTTGTGTTATTCCGAAGCTTAGAATAAATGCTTTTAGGTTTTCACCACTGAGTATGATGATAACTGTGGGCCTTACTATTATATTAATCTTAAGTGAGGACTTGCAAAAATATGTTATTTCCTCCTGTACTACAGGTCAGAACACTGGTGCCCACTGAAACTAAGTTACTTTAAGAAAGACTTATTATATAAATGATGCTACTCAATCAGAGCATAAACGTGGATTACTCAATTGGTAGTCATGGCACCCCACTCCAGTACTCTTGCCTGGAAAATCCCATGGACGGAGGAGCCTGGTGGGCTGCAGTTCATGGGGTCGCAAAGAGTCGGACACGACTGAGCGACTTCACTTTCACTTTTCACTTTCATGCATTGGAGAAGGAAATGGCAACCCACTCCAGTATTCTTGCCTGGAGAATCCCAGGGACAGGGGAGCCTGGTGGGCTACCATCTATGGGGTCGCACAGAGTCGGACATGACTGAAGCAGCAGCAATCCTAGTCTATGCCCCAACCAGTAACGCTGAAGAAGCTGAAGTTGAATGATTCTATGAAGACCTACAAGACCTTTTAGAACTAACACCCAAAAAAAGATGTCCTTTTCATTATAGGAGACTGGAATGCAAAAGTAGGAAGTCAAGAAACACCTGGAGTAACAGGCAAATTTCGTCTTGGAATAGGGAATGAAGCAGGGCAAAGGCTAATGGAGTTTTGCCAAGAGGACAAACTGGCAATAGCAAACACCCTCTTCCAACAACACAAGGGAAGACTCTACACATGGACATAACCAGATGGTCAACACTGAAATCAGATTGATTATATTCTTTGCGCCAAAGATGGAGAAGCTCTATACAGTCAGCAAAAACAAGACCGGGAGCTGACTGTGGCTCAGATCATGAGCTCCTTATTGCCAAATTCAGACTTAAATTGAAGAAAGTAGGGAAAACCACTAGACTGTTCATGTATGACCTAAATCAAATCCTTTATGATTATACAGTGGAAGTGAGAAATAAATTTAATGAAATAGATCTGATAGATAGAGTGCCTGATGAACTATGGAATGTGGTTCGTGACATTGTACAGGAGACAGGGATCAAGATCATCCCCATGGAAAAGAAATGGAACAAAGCAAAATGGCTGTCTGGGGAGGCCTTAAATAGCTGTGAAAAGAAGAGAAGTGAGAACCAAAGAGAAAAGGAAAGATATAAGCATCTGAATGCAGGGTTCGAAAGAATAGCAGGAAGAGATAAGAAAGCCTTCTTCAGCGATCAATGCAAAGAAATAGAGGAAAACACCAGAATGGGAAAGACTTTCTCTTCAAGAAAATTGGAGATACCAAGGGAACATTTCATGCAAAGATGAGCTCGATAAAGGACAGAAATGGGATGGACCTAACAGAAGCAGAAGATATTAAGAGATGGCAAGAATACACAGAAGAACTGTACAGAAAAGATCTTCACGACCAAATTAATCACAATGGTGTGATCATTCACCTAGAGCCAGACATCCTGGAATGTGAAGTCGAGTGGGCCATAGAAAGCATCACTACGAACAAAGATAATGGAAGTGATGGCATTCCAGTTGAGCTATTTCACATTCTGAAAGATGAAGCTATGAAAGGGCTACACTCAATATGCCAGCAAATTTGGAAAACTCAACAGTGGCCACAGGACTGGAAAAGGTCAGTTTTCACTCCAATCCCAAAGAAAGGCAATGCCAAAGAATGCTCAAACTATCACACAATTGCACTCATCCTACACGCTATTAAAGTAATGCTCAAAATTCTCCCAGCCAGGCTTCAGCAATACGTGAACCGTGAACTTCCAGATGTTCAAGCTAGTTTTAGAAAAGCAGAGGAACCAGAGATCAGATTGCCAACATTCGCTGGATCATGGAAAGAGGAAGAGAGTTCCAGAAAAGCATCTACCTCTGCTTTATTGACTATGCTAAAGCCTTTGACTGTGTGGATCACAGTAAACTGTGGAAAATTCTGAAAGATATGGGCAAACCAGACCACCTGACCTGCCTCTTGAGAAACCTGTATGCAGGTCAGGAAGCAGCAGTTAGAACTGGACATGGAACAACAGACTGGTTCCAACTAGGAAAAGGAGTATGTCAAGGCTGTATATTGTCACCCTGCTTATTTAACTTATATGCAGAGTACATCATGAGAAACGCTGGGCTGGAAGAAGCACAGGCTGGAATCAAGATTGCTGGGAGAAATATCAATCACCTCAGATATGCAGATGACACCACCCTTATGGCAGAAAGTGAAGAGGAACTAAAAAGCCTCTTGATGAAAGTGAAAGGGGAGAGTAAAAATGTTGGCTTAAAGTTCAACATTCAGAAAATGAAGATCATGGCATCTGGTCCCATCAGTTCATGGAAAATAGATGGGGAAATAGTGGAAACAGTGTCAGACTTTATTTTTTGGGGGCTCCAAAATCACTGCAGATGGTCATTTCTGCCATGAAATTAAAAGGTGCTTACTCCTTGGAAAGAAAGTTATGACCAACCTAGATAGCATATTCAAAAGCAGAGACATTACTCTGCCAACAAAGGTCCGTCTCGTCAAGGCTATGGTTTTTCCAGTGGTCATGTATGGATGTGCAAGTTGGACTGTGAAGAAAGCTGAGCACCAAAGAATTGATGTTTTTGAGCTGTGGTTTTGGAGAAGCTTTTGAGAGTCCCTTGGACTGCAAGGAGATCCAACCAGTCCATTCTGAAGGAGATCGGCCCTGGGGTTTCTTTGGAAGGAATGATGCTAAAGCTGAAACTCCAGTACTTTGGCCACCTCATGCAAAGAGTTGATTCATTGGAAAAGACTCTGATGCTGGGAGGGATTGGGGGCAGGAGGAAAAGGGACGCTAGAGTTGAGATGGCATCACCGACTGCATGGACATGAGTTTGAGTGAACTCCAGGAGTTGGTGATTGACAGGGAGGCCTGGCGTGCTGTACTTCATGGGGTCGCAAAGAGTTGGACTCGACTGAACAGTTGAACTGAACTGCACTGAACTCAATCAGAACCTAGGACTCTCTGCTGTGAAGTACTGTATCCTAATAGTAATGTTACTCTTTCTACTTCCTATTACTGATTGTAGATGCTTTTCTTTGAGGTTTTAAACATTTTCCAAGTTTTAAGAATATGAAATGTATTTTGTTCTTATTATTTTTATTGAAATATAATTGAATGAAATATTGTATGCTTAACATGTATAATATATTGCTTTGACATACTTATATATATTAATTTGAAGGGTACAAACTTTCAATTAGAAGATAAATATGTTCTGGGGATCTAATGAACAGCATTGTGCATATAATGAACAGAATTATGCTGTGAACTTGAAAATTGCTGAGAGTAGAACTGAAATGTTCTCATCTCAAAAAAATAAAAATGAAATCTTAATTATGTGTTGTGATGGAGGTGTTAGCTATTTTTGTATTTTCTATTTTATTAAACACACTTATTTTTCTTTTCATGCCATGTTCCATTACTAGACCTTTCAAAAATATACGCATAATGGTACAAGCAAACATCTTTATCTTTGTTTACAGAGACCAGTAGATTATGTCTCTCCAATGCTTTTCGCCCACAAAGGCTTTTCTCATCTTTTTTTTACATTAAAATCTAAACTTTTTACTTTGAATGTTTAAAGAAACTCACCACATTTGTTGATATCCTAGACTCAAATAAAGTAATAGGGAGGACAAACTATCAATTCACATAATACATCTGAATTTCAGATGTTTTTCTAAATGAAAGAAGCCAGATCTGGCTCCTTCATACCTATTTTCTGTCATCTCTGTCATCCTTTCCATGAGTCCACTAAGCTGAATGATTATTGTCCATTTCAAGTTACTTGCATACAACATACTTTTGCAGTTTGTCCACCTCAAAAAGCCTATTTGTTGTTCTGGGCATTGCTCATTTCTTTTGTCTTTGTCAACTTTAATTTAATGTTACATCCTTAGAGTAGTCCTTAGAAATAAGGAAAACAGATATATTAAGCACTGCAACAGATAGAATGCCATATACACTATTTATCTTGAGCAAAATGAGTCTAAGCCTGTAGCATAAGACGTTCATGGGCGTTGTTACAAATATATATATATAATAGTGACTTTCACACAATAGCAGCATCATTCACAGCCCAAAACACTGATTGTTGGACTCTCGTCCCAGAGATTCTGATGCACTATCCGATGCAAGGCTTGATGTTTGGCTCTTATACCCTGTGCTCCAGTTAATGCCGTTTGTCTATGGGTCACATGTGGAGAATCACTGTAATATAGAGGGAATTTGGGGCATGGAGAAAGGGGAGGGTGGAGAACGAAGTGCTGGATTCTGGATTGAGGTAGAAAGAAGAGAAAGTCAATAACTGGCAACTAAGGAGGCAGTTGGAGCAGAAGAATCCATGTTCCAAGATTTATTTTTGACTCAAAGTTTTTATTTAGGAACATTTTAAAGCAATGAGTGAATGAACTAATAAAATTGCCACTTGTGAAAATATATCATCTGAGACATAGTCAAGGAACTGTAATACACCATGTAACAAAGTGCTTCCTAACCAATATTAGATTTAATCAATTTATAACATATTTCAAAAATTATGTAATCATTAACATCTGTCTTCATATGTGAAATACTCTAAAGAACCCTATCAAAATTTAATTTGAATCCAACATTTAAGCAAATCTGGTTTAAATAATTTTTCTGTGAATAAGGGACAACTTCCTTTTCACTTTTGTATGTGTCATTATTTAAAAGCTTTATCTCTGTCCCTGGGAAGGTAGAATAGAAAGTGTGTGAAACTGAAGCAGATTTTTTTTTTGAAGGTTAACGAGATTTTCACTTGCATGTCTGATGTCTTTTGATGAGAGAAACTATATAAACATCAAATATTATTCTAGGCAAAAGGTTCATTAGTGCTTTATTTTCCATTAATATTTGCCAAAACCAAATTGGCACTAAGTGTAATTCTACAGAATGTTTGGCAACCACTTGTTTTCTGTCAAAGTCATGTCAGTATACAGATGGATTCCATTTTCACAGTGACCCAAATAAAGTGATATTCAAGATTAAAATTTGGGATGAAATAACTATTAATGTGTGAAATGCCTTAAGGAATTTATGCAGTAATGCAGAACTGTGATGAAATGTAATAAAAGCTAACAAAATTATAAAATTACTCAGGAATATTGATGAAGTTGGATATATTATTATGATGACCGCTGGCAATTTCATGTAATCACACTGTAGCAACAGCAAAGGGAATATTTTTAACTTGCACATTGTGTAATTCTTAGAATGAGTGAATCTGGCCAGAAATAATTCCTAATGTTTACATAAAGAAATTACATCTCCCTTGGGAGAAGTGGTGTTTGTTACTATTAAGGCACGTGGTAAAACTTCAATGATACATTGTAAACAATTTTATCTGCATGCGATAGTCTGCATAGTGGTGAAACTCTTCCAAGTCATGAAGGAGATCCTCTGAAACTGAGCTAAGAGGACATGAGGCGCAGGAACACTGATCTTTCACAGGGTTGACTGTTAATTAACCTTATGAGCTTTAACGTTATCTGAGATTAATGGATTTAATCACATATAATAAAAGAAACTTAATGGGGAGTCTGTGCAAAGTTATGCAAACTGTCCTTACTTCATTATTTCCATGACCCTTTATTGGGGGCAAACCATGTAGGTGGTAGTCTTAGGCATTGAAGTTATAGCAACAAATGAAACCATGTTTGTGTTCCTATAGAATTTAGTGGCATTTAATTTATAGTTCATTAGGAGAGGCATCTAATTAAAAATACATATATATTATATAGCTATATAATATAATAGAACTATATTATATTCATATAAATATATAATGTTCATATACATATATTTAAAATATATATAATGTTGTAAGGATCATAGTTTTATCAAAAAAAAAAAAGTGAAGTCTCTCAGTTATGTCTGACTCTTTGAGACTCCATGGACTGTAGCCTACCAGGTTCCTCCATCCATGGGATTTTCCAGGCAAGAGCACTGGAGTGGGTTGCCATTTCCTTCTCCAATGGGAAAAAGAAGGAGCAGTTTAGATAACAGAAACTGAGAAGGTGCCATTTTAAGAGCATGAACAGGTAGGAGTCTCTGAGGGAGTGAAATTTGAGCAGACATCTGAAAGTAGATTAATCATCTAAGGAAAGAGATTTCCAGTTCAAAAAAATAGCAGTATATGAGTGGAAATATTTTCCAAAGACCAGCAATAAAACTGGAATGAGCAGAGACATGCATGGAAGAAACAGAGCTGCTCTGGAGCAGATCATGGAGGTGTGCAGTGGATCATGTTGGGCATGGATAAATTTAGATTTTACTCTGAAATGAATACAAACCCATTAGAGGGTTTTGAGCAGGAAAAGGACAGGAGCTGACTTATTTATAAGTGAGAAAATCTATCTTAATATGGAAAGTTATAGATTTAAGTAACTTTGCTTGAATACAGGTATATGCTTTGAGTCTAATAAGGTGATACTATTATCCTGATGACATATTCATTTAGAATAGTACTTAAAAGGGATTTTACCCAGAGGGAATGATAATTTACCTTATGTTAGGAAGGTTCTACAAACACTTTATTCTTCCTGTGAAATATATATATCACATCTATGTATGATTTTTTTTAAGTAGTGTTAAAGTGAACATGTATAGTCTCTACCTAGATTATATTAAAGCCCCACATGCCCTTTTCTAGAGGTCTTTCAAGAAGTTTTATATTTCTAATATTTTTTTATCTCTGATTATTAAAATATAATTTCCAATATTATGCCAGCATATAAAAATAGATTATTATGTTTAGCTGCTATGTGTCCTATGATCTTGCTAAATTTATTAATTTGATAGTTTCCTTAAGATTGTCTGTATAAAGACTCTTGTTATCTGCAAATAGAGACAGTTTTATTTTTTGCCTTATAACCTTCATTTTATTCTTATTTTCTTCTTACAGTTATTACCTCCAGAAAAGTGGTGAAAAGCAGATTTCTTTTCAGGTTTCCTAATTTTAGGGGGAACTTGCCCATTTTTACCTTTAAATATGTCATCAGAGAGGTTTGGTAGATGCCCTTTATCAGTTTCCTTCTGTTTTATTTTTCAGACTTTTTATCATGAATAAACCATCTAATCATGATTTTCTTCATCACATGAAGGTCATCTTAATGTAGGTCATCTCTTACTGTCTTTTCCCTTAAAGGTAGATCAAAGTTTCTTGGTTTGTGTATTCCAAGTAATTTTGGATTGTATTCTCTATACTCTGAATGTTAGAAACACTAAATTCTGTTTTCTTTTACATATTTTTTCTTCTGAAGAGTGTTGATTGGTTTGTGTGTCTTAGCAGGCAATAATTTGGCTCTAACCAAATCGAAAGCTCTCTTAGGTGGAAACCTAAAGTTTGGTTCATTCTCAGCAAGAGTTTGTTTGATACATTTGTAGTTCAGAGGTGACCCAGATGTTTGGGAAGACTTTGTGCATTACATTTGAGGTACCCAATCAAGGTTTCTCTCTTTTTAAAAATTAAAACCTCAGTTTTCTAGCAACTATGAATGCCTTACATTCTTTCTCTGATTCTTTAGGGCAGAAAGACTGTTTTCTCTGCTTTTGTTTTAGGATTTTATCCTTTACACAATGCACTGACTTTAGGCAGCCCTCCAGCTAACACTGGAAAAATGTGGAATAACTTCCAAGTATTGACTTGCCTTCAGAATCTTGCTGCCTTTTGGATAGTTTTTATAAGCTTTCTGTGTGCATTTTAATTTAAGCTTATATTTGCTATTTGTGGGATAGCTTGATTTGGTAGGAACTGCCTAACCAGATGATAAGCAAAAGTCCTTCATAAGTGAAATGAATCGCCAGTCCAGGTTTGATGCAGGATGCAGGATGCTTCGGACTGATGCACGGGAATAACCCAGAGAGAGGGTGTGGGGCGGGAGAGGGAGGTGGGGGTCGGGATTGGGAGTTCATGTACACTCGTGGCTGATTCATGTCGATGTGTAGCAAAACGAATACAGTATTGTAAAGCAAAAAAAACTAAAGAAATAAAAATTAATTAAAAAACAAATTAATTTTTTTTTAATTTTTAAAATTGATCTGAGATTTAAAATTTTAAGTAAATTTTGTGTGGGCAGCTCTTAAAGGTCTGAAACTGTGTTTTCTTCAAGCTCTTACTTGACAGTTTAGCAGAATATTACACCTCTTTAGATAGTTACTTCTCCAACTGAAATTTGAAAATATCACCAGACTATCAGCTGGGCTATCTTGATTTGCAGATGATATTGTCCTATGTATAGAAAAATCCCCAAGAATCTACCAAAAACTTGTAGGGATTAATAAATGAAGTCAACAAAATTACAGGGTACATACAAATACACAAAAATAGTGGTTCTGTATAGCAGAAATGATCAATAAAAAAAGGAAGTTAAGGAAGCAATCTTATTTACAAGAGTATAGAAAAGAATAAAACATCTAGAAATAAATTTAATCAAATATATGAAAAACATATATTGAAAAATATAAAACAATGCTGAAGGAAACTAAAGACAGAAATAAAGTGAAAAAAAAAATCTGTGTTCATGGATTTGATGACAAAATATTGTTGAGTTGCCAAAATTCCCTGAAGTTATCTACAGATTAGTGAAATCCCTACAAAAATTCACAATGGTCTATTTTGCAGATATGGAAAAAGTAAATCCTGAAATTCATATGGAATTACAAGGTACCTGAAGTTATCAAATGGAGAAGGCAATGGCACCCCACTCCAGTACTCCTGCCTGGAAAATCCCATGGACGGAAGAATCTGGTAGGCTGCAGTCCATGGGATCGCTGAGGGTTGGACACGACTGAGCAACTTCATGTTCACTTTTCACTTTCAGGCATTGGAGAAGGAAATGGCAACCCACTCCAGTGTTCTTGCCTGGAAAATCCCAGGGACAGCAGAGCCTGGTGGACTGCTGTCTAGGGGTCACACAGAGTCGTATATGACTGAAGTGACTTAGCAACAGCAAAGTTATCACAATAATACTGAAAAAGGACAACAAAGATGGAAGGCTCTCAATTCCAGATTTCAAAACTTGCTACAAAGCAAGCAATATAAAACAATATGATATTAGCATAATGATGCAAATTTAACCCAAAGGGTAGAATTGAGAATCCCAAAATAAACTCATAAATTTATTGCCCTATACTGTTGAATAAGTTGCTAGGAATTCAATGGGCTAAAAGTAATCTCTTCAATAAATTATAATCAATTGGCTGGATATAAATAGGCAGTAGAATGAGGCTGAACTCCTACTTCACGTAAAAATCAACTCAAAATATATCAGTGACCTAAATAGAAGAGCTAAAAGTATGAAAATCTTAGGAAAGAAATGGTATAAATTTTCATGATTTTTGACTATGAATCTGTGGTAGTGGATTCCTAGAAATGACACTGAAAGAATGAGCAACAAAAGAAAAATGTGTGTGTGTGTGTGTGTGTGTGTGTGTGTGTGTATGGGCTTCATCAAAATTAATTGCTCTGAGTATCAAAGAACATTATCAACTTAGAGGAGAGTCAGTCTTTATAACAGCAGAAACTATTTTCAAGTAAAATATCTGATAAGGGTTTACCACCTAAAGTATATAAAGAATGCTTACAACTCCACAACAGACAAATGAACCAAATACAAAAGAAGGTGTGTCAGGAGTTTTGTCTCTGGAGGAGAGTGATCCTCTTAAGGGTAAGGGAATAAACATCCAAGAACCTTAAAAAGGAAATGGACAACTGACTTGAACAGTTACTTTGCAAAGAAGATATACCAATGTTCAGTAAACAAACACATGAAAAGATGCTCAACATCATGGATCATTATGGAAGTGTAATTCAAAACCAAGATAGCATGCTACTTTGATGATGAGGATAAAAATGAGAATTAAAAAAAGAGAAAGAAATGAGAAGGAGAAGGAAAATGTAGAGGAGAAGGAGAAAAATAAGTGTTGGCAGGATGTGAAAAAATGGAGTCCCCACGCATTTCTGGTGGGGATGCGAAAGCGTAAAGCACTGGCAAGCAGTGAACAGTTCCTCAAAAAGTTAAACAGGATTTCTGCATGACCTCATGATTCCACTCCTGGGTACAGATCCAAAACAATTAAAAAATACTGAAACAAACACCTGTACCAGAATTTTCTAGTAGCACTATCCACCACAGTCAAAAGATGGAAACAACCCAACTGTTCATCAGTAGATGAATGGAGAAAAAATAATGTGGTATATATGTTATTTAGTCATTTAAAAAGAATGAGGTACTGACACATACTACAATTCTGAATAAATCTTGATCCCTATGTGAAAAAAGCCAAACATAAAATGTCACATACTATATAATTCCATATATATGAAATAGCCAGAATAGGCAAATCCCTAGAGACAGAAAGCAGATTGGTGGCTGTCAGGGGAGTGAGTGGGGTTTGGGGATAAAAGAGTGAATAAAGAGTGACTGCTGGATAAGTACAGAGTTTTCCTTTTGGGGTGATGAAAATATCTTGAAACTAGATAGAGGTGATGGTAGCACAGTATTGTGGTAAATGTTTTTACCACAGAACTGTGCACTTTCAATGGTTAGTTTTTGTTCTGTGAATTTCTCCTAAGAAAAATTACACTAAGTTAACCTTTCTTTGAAAAGACCCTGATGCTGGGAAAGATTGAAGGCAGGAGGAGAAGGGGATGACAGAGAATGAGATGGCTGGATGGCATCAATGACTCAATGGACATGAGTTTGGGTGAACTCTGGGAGTTGGTGATGGACAGGGAGGCCTGGTGTGCTTCAGTGCATGAGGTTGCAAATAGACACGACTGAGTGACTGAACTGGACTGAACTGAACTGAACCTTTTTTTACATACTAGGTTGGCAGAAATTCAAGTTTTACAGTGTATTCTGTTGGGAAGGCCATGAGGAAACATGTGCTTTCATGCATTGCTGATGGGAATGCAAAATATCAATGGTATAGATGTCATCGAGGGTAATTGGCAATAGATAGCATTTACTGTTTGACTCAGCAATTCACTTCTAAGAATAGTTCCCATAGTTGCAGTAGTAAAAAGACCAAATGATGTATGCACAAGGCTATTCAGTGGAACTCTGTAATATAACAGCATGAGAGGAGAGACGAGATACATCTGTATCAGGAGGAAATGGTTGAGTGATTCATGGTTCATCCACACCACGAGTGTGTGTAGAAAGATTGTAGAAAGATTGACACACTCTGTGGAGGAATCACTCAGATGGGTTGTTCCATGAAAAACAAAAGGTGAATGTCTAGAATAGGCAAATCTCTAGAGACATAGATTGGTCCGTGGCTAGGAAGGGGCTTTCCTGTTGATTCAGTGGTAAAGACTGCCTGCCAATCTAGGAGATGTGGATTTGATCCCTGGATCAGGAAGATCTCTGGGAGAAAGAAATGACAACCCACTCCAGTATTCTTGCCTGGGAAATCCCCTGGACCTGGGAGCCTGGTGTACTCCACGTGGTCACCAAAGAATCAGCTATGACTCAGTGATTGAACGACAAACAATGGCTGGGAGGAGGGCGACTGGGAGATGTGGAGATTAGGGGTCTGGATAGTTGAAAGTAATCTAAAATTTAATGGTAACAAATGAACAGGTCTAATTTTTTTTTTAAATTGACTTGTAAACTTAAATAGGTGAGTTTTATAGTATGTGAATTATATCTTAGTAAAGTTGTTATAGAACAAGAAAATAAGGGATCAATTTGGTATATGAACTCTGTTCTCTGACAGATTGCATATAATCAGTCATTGATCTACAGTAAATAATCTAGAGGAAATGGTTCAGATTAAGAGAGATTTTCATAAAATGTTGCTACCTGGGGAGACCTCCACAGTGGGGGCGGGGGTGAGAAGAAGTGATTTCAAGTCTACAGTAAATTAAAAAGCCAGGGAAATATTTTTTTTAATGAAGCAGAAAGTGCTCCCTCATCTGGAAGGCCAGGAACCAAATTATTGGGAGCAAAGTGAAATGGATTCAGATTACTTGGTACCTCTTTCTTACCTGATACAAAAATATTTCAGGTTGGCTCATGAAGAGACAGAAAAGCCGATGAAAACATAGGAACTAAAAGTATCAGTAAGTTGATCTGGTATCTAATCTTGCCAGGATTGGCTGTAGTTGATTTATAATAAAAAGTCTAGAAGGTTCCACAGGAGGACATTACAAATAGAATTACAAAAGGTGCCTAGGAAAGAGCTAGGTTGTTGGTCTTCATTTCAATAACAAAAGTTATTTGTGTATTTTCACAGTCAACAAATTGGAAGAAAATAAAACTGAGGTGAAAACCAGGGGCCCAGAAAGTGATGGTAAAAGAAGAGTAAGCCAAATTCTTGGAGGCTGCAAGATGTCAGATGATAATATAAATAGACAAAAAGTAGCTGATTATAAATTAACCAACAGGAATGATTTTGCAGTGATTTAAAGCAATTAAAAAGTCATATCATCACATTAAAATCACTTTAATATTCAAATTATGTCACCTGTCAAAACAAGGTTTTAAAAAGAATAGTTTTCATGTGAAACATTCCATAGTAAATTTAAGGACATTCAATCCCTGATTATATTTTTATGAGTGAAGGGCACATGAATGAAATTAGCCCTGTAGATAATTTGACTGATCTATATATAGTAGGTACTGATGATTGAATATTTGTGGGGTTAATTTTATGATTAAAATTTACTTAATGCACTTTAATGTTTTATAAAGTGGATAATATATGCACAGAGAAAGGACTCACCTTTAATCTGATATATTAGTTTTCTTGATTTTAAGAATTCTATATCAGAGGCTATAAAGTAATGTTCGTAGCACCCAATACTGATAGGGGACCTGATATGGAAAGAATGAACTCCCCTCTCTTTTTCTTAGAACTCTGAACATTATCCAATTCAGTCCATTTAAAAACAAAGGGGAAATCTTGTTTGAATGATAAACATTCTATAGGAGAGTTTTTTATTGCAAATTATAGGAAATATGAGTTTTCTCATTTCCTCACCTTACTCCTCCTTAAAATATTTTGGATGCTTCCCAAGTGTTATTTCATATACTGAAATCCAAGATGCAATAGGATATTATATTTCTTTGTAGATTTTTACTCTAAAATATGGGTTCAGGATTAAACTCTACTGCTAGTCTAGTTTCTTTTGGCATGTTATCTTCTTTTCAAGTGTTATCCAAATGGAACAGAAATGTTCTCTCACAATTCACAGGAGTAAAGAGTATTTTTGATGGTTTGGTTAATCTTTTAAAATTTGTTCCCATTTTTACTACTGTATAGAAACAATCTAAAAGCAGTATTTTAAATCTGAGGAGAGAAATCCTACATGGCAGAGACCAAGAGATTTGCTTATTTAATTTGTGATGATTGAAAATTATGATATGGAGGTCATTATCTGGTAATTACTTTTATAAACAGTATATTATTCTATTATTGTTATTGTTTTTACATTATTGTGGTTTATTAAAATTGTCTCAGCAATTTCCTTTTTTTTCAGATAAAACATTGTCTTCTTGGTAGTTTCTCTGTGCCAAGCCATAAGCTTCTTAAAGTTTATATTTCACTTTATACATAGTCATTTTGTTACTATTCTTTTTGACAAGCTTTTACACACAGTCGACTTTAACATTAATCACCAGTACGCAATTTATTTCTGAAATCTACAATCTAAACATCTCACAATTAACATTGTGCCCCATTGTTTTATTTTTTCTCTTAATGAGAAATGCATCTCTCATTAACTTTATTATTCTTCAGCATAGTTTTGCAAAACTCAATAGTGTTAAAATATAATATATTTATACTAGGGCTTTAAGTGCTGGCTTTTTTTATATTTTTATTTTCTAAATGCTTATTGTGCATTTACTGTGTATTTACTAAGCACTTAAAATGATGGTTAGCCAAAGGAAAGCTGTGTTACCACCTATGGTGACTATAAATTCGGTTGCATAATTATTTATAGAAATGTAACTCCAAGTTAGAAAAATAAATGTCGCTTTAAAATTTTAAAAGAAAAGCTGATCTACATGGATGTAATGATATCAGTAAATGTTCTGAATATGTACAGTTTTAGTTGACCTCTAAAAGAAGATTGAAAAGAGTAGGAGTTAATAAAGTAAATACATAAAGGGATCACAAATTCTAGAAATGTGGAAAATTCCAAAGAAAAGTGAGAAAATACTGGCTGCAAATCACTAAAAGAAAATTGCTATCAGACTCGGTTTGAAATTTTCTGATACTATCTTATAGTGACCTTATCAATAACTCACTACTGACCAGATGGAAGTATTATTGATGGGAATGTAAACTGGTACAGCCACTATGAGAAGCAGTATGGAAGTTCCTCAAAAAACTAAAAATAGAGCTACCCAGCAATTCCACTCCTGGCTATACATCTGGAAAAAATGAAAACACTAATTTGAAAAAGATGCATGTACCCCAGTGTTTGTAGCTGCACTATTTACAATAGCCAAGATATGGAAGCAAGTCAAATGTCTATTAATAGATGAATGATTAAAGAAGTGGTAAATATATATATAATGGAATATTATTCAGTCATAAATAAGAATGAGATACTGCTCTTTGCAACAACATGGATGGACCTGGAAAGTGGATGGACCTGGAAAATATGCTTAGTGAAAATAAGTTAGACAGTGAAAGATAAGTACTGTACTGATATCAATTAGATGTGAAGCTTAAAATATAACACATATGTATATAGCAAAGCAGGAGCACACAGATTATAGAAAATAAAATTAGTGGTCACCAGTGGGGAGAGGGAAGTTGAGGGCATGTTAGGGTTATTAGATCTAAAGATACAAGCTACTATATAAAAACAAGAGTATAAACTAAAAATACTGAATTGCTCTGCTGTACACCTAAAGTTAATATAATATTGTAAATCAACTATCATTCAATAAACAACAACAGCAGACTTGGTCTGTCAGGTGCTAAATCTCCTGATAGTATGAAAATTGAAAGTGAAAATCCCTCAGTCCTGTCTGACTCTTTGTGACCCCATGGACTATATAGTCCATGGAATTCTCCGGCCAGAATACTGGAGTGGGTAGCCTTTCCCTTCTCCAGAGGATCTCCCCAACCCAGGGGTTGAACCCAGGTCTCCCGCATACCAGCTGAACCACCAGGGAAGCCTTCCTGATTGTATAGATAAATCCAAAGTTTTAATCACAATATGGATGAAGATTGCTGGGAGAAATATCAATAACCTCAGATATGCAGATGACACCACCCTTATGGCAGAAAGTGAAGAGGAGCTAAAAAGCCTCTTGATGAAAGTGAAAGAGGAGAATGAAAAAGTTGGCTTAAAGCTCAACATTGAGAAAACAGATCATGGCATCCGGTCCCATCACTCCCTGAGAAATAGATGGGGAAACAGTGGAAACAGTGTTAGACTTTATTTTGGGGGGCTCCAAAATCACTGCAAATGGTGAGTGCAGCCATGAAATTAAAACATGCTTACTCCTTGGAAGAAAAGTTATGACCAACCTAGATAGTATATTCAAAAGCAGAGACATTACTTTGCCAACAAAAGTCCGTCTAGTCAAGGCTATGGTTTTTCCAGTGGTCATGTATGGATGTGAGAGTTGGACTATGAAGAAGGCTGAGTGCCGAAGAATTGATGCTGTTGAACTGTGGTGTTGGAGAAGACTCTTGAGAGTCCCTTGGACTGAAAGGAGATCCAACCAGTCCATTCTGAAGGATATCAGCCCTGGGATTTCTTTGGAAGGAATGATGCTAAAGCTGAAACTCCAGTACTTTGGCCACCTGATGCGAAGAGTTGACTCACTGGAAAAGATTTTAATGCTGGGAGGGATTGGGGGCAGGAGAAGAAGGGGATGCGATGGCTGGATGGCATCACTGACTCGATGGACGCGAGTCTGAGTGAACTCCGGGAGTTGGTGATGGACAGGGAGGCCTGGCATGCTGTGATTCATGGGGTTGCAAAGAGTCAGACACGACTGAGCAACTGAACTGAACTGAGGAGTAGCTCAGTAAATATATTTATTAAATTTTCATTAAAATGTAGTTTCAAATGTAAAAAACAAAACGATACATTTACCAGATAGAAAAGCAGAAAAACTCTTGTGTTGTTTTAATTATTTATTTGTTTTGAGAATAAAAATCTACTTAGCCAAAATGGTATAATAAATATTCTATAATAACTGTTGCCTAACCCGGAGTGTTTATTTTTCAATAAAGTTTTAATTAACCCCTTAGCAAAATAAGTATAGTGTCAAATATGTAAACCTTTTCGAAATATTTTGTTTTTGTTTTCATAAACGTGATTTATTTCATTTTACTTTGTTTTACAAAGTTTATAAGAAGGCTTGAATGTTAAATCTATTTGAAACTTGGTGGTCTGTTAATAAACATAACAATGATTAAGGTTTCTTTATCTGAGAAACTCATTACTGCTGTCTGAAATTCTGTTATTTTTTTAATGACAATGAAATTTACTAAATTATAATGAGGACTTGTCATATAAATTAATAAACAGATAAGTTCACTTTTCAGTTATACTAACAAATTATATTGCTAACTAAAAAACAGATTTCCTCATTATAAAATGTAGTTGAGATATTATTTGAGATACATTCTTTAGTAAAGTTTCTAATGAAATTCTAAAGCCAGATGGTTGTTATTTTTGTCATTATGAGATGACTTACATTCTTGGTGTTCTGTGGTTTTGTTTTATAATTCTGTGTTGCGCTCTCAGTGAATTTATGCCTTCTAACCAGTTATCTAACTCTAAGCTCAGGTCACTTAGGGAGAAATCTGTGGCAAAGCTTCAGACAACATCTTTGACTTTATGCCTTACCGTGATGAGGAAAGAGTTTTATTACTCCTCTGCTGGCTTAGGGTATAGGGTGGGGGAACTTCAGTGAAGTTGTGCTAAGTACATTAAGTGAATTCCTTACTTCAATCCCACAACAATCTTTTCAGGAATGAATTCTTTCTGTTTTTATTTAATATGAAGAAAGTGGCTTTCCCCTGGTCACACAGCAGTAAAACGTACCCAATTTTTTTTTTCCTGTAATTTTTAGGTCCATGTAGTTGGAATCTTCTGAGGAGCCATTAAGCTCTGTTGCTTCTAACGGAGGTAGTTGTGTTTTTAGGTTGAGCAAGCTGAAAGGAGTGCTCACACTTCCATCTTCTATTTGTGTGGCCTTGAGAGATTTATGTAACCTCTCAGCTTCAGTCTCTAAAAAAAAAAATGAGGATAGTAATAGCACTTTTCTTTTGAGGTTATTGAGATAAATAACTTAAAGTGTATAAACCATATTGCCCAGTGCCTGGCACTGAATCACTTTTACTGTTATTATTCTTAACTAGTAACCTAATCAGAACTTGAGGCTTTTCCCCAACAGCCTGGTTTAGGTGAGTTGTTTCTAACTAGCTTTTTATGTAATTAGAATAAATTTACTACCTCTAAGGATTTTTATGAAGATTTTAAACTGATAGTGTATATAATGCTCCTAGGATAGTGTCTGACATATTGTTAGCCTTAACATGTTTAATTTCTTACTCTGTGTGAATTACCTTGGCTACAATCTTAATGTATGGGGAATGGAACTGTGGAAGGTGGAGGGACCACCAACTGAGTTTAAAACTCTTTATAAGTTTTTAAGTTTATATGAAACACTGTTTGGTTACCAGTATTTGGATTGGGAAAGATATTCGAAGGTGCCAAGTTGCAAGTGTATGATTTATGTGGCTTTTCAAATTAATATGTTATAAAGGAACTTGGCCACTAACATGCCAATTCTGCTCTTAAAAGTTTAACAGCATTACATAATGAAATAAGAACCTGTGTTTTTAATGTCTAATAATACAAATTTCACCACCTTTTGAAATACAGCTTTTTAAATTAATTTTAGCCTGATAAAATACCTTAAAATATGTAGACAAGTAATTCTTTAACTGTGTGAAACAACTATCTATTAAACTGGCTTCAATGAAAATATAGTTACACTACACAAATTTAATACTGAATACGATTTTTTTTGTCTCTGTGGAAAGGTCCTATTAATTCCTGAGTAAGATCTGTGAAAATACTGCACACAAGTAATATTCGATGTGGTTTGTCTCAGTAAATCAATTTTGGTGGTCAACTGTAAAAATTTGATGACAAAGATTAAACATTATATAATTTTGTAGAAAGAGTTTTAAATCATTGTATAAAATGGATTATTAAACCCTTTATGTCATTTAAAGATATTATCATTTAGCAGAAATTTATATGTTGGTGATGGACAGGGAGGCCTGGTGTGCTGCGATTCATGGGGTCGCAAAGAGTTGGACACGAGTGAGCGACTGAACTGAACTGAACTGAACTTTATTAAGTTTTACATTAATCCTTTGAATCATATTCAGAGATCTGAGTCACTTCTACAGTTTCTAGGACATAATCCAAGTGTCTTATAGTATGAATATCCCATGTCTGAGCTGTGGATTACATGATTTTTAACAAAAGCCAACTGTATATAATCACTTCCATAAATATATATTTTTAAACTCAGAATTTGCATATGTATTATGCTAAATACAAATCAATTTATATATTATTCACATACATAAAATATCACTCTACAGGCTCAGCTTTATAATTTGTGTCATTAATGAAATTATAAAGAGAAATTTTTACTGTATATTCCATACATATTTGTTTTAGAACCTAACTTTAAATAAAATAAGACTACCTCTGAATTGGAATTCAACATTTTTGTAAAACAACATAATTTTTTCAATATTTTGCTACTATCCTACATTGCAGAAAAATTTAAAACTCTTCCAGTAATATAAGAAAATGCATCAATTGTGCTTTAGGTATTTGAAATTTTTGTTGTTGCTCTTATTTTAGTTTTGCTTTTAAGAATACGAAACCAGAAACCTTTTAGACATTTAAAAAAATAATAGCAAGTTGATTTAATATTATAACTTCCTCATTGATATAATTAACTTTTTTATCTGTAAATTCAAACACTGTGGAAGCAGCAAAAATAAATATTCATAAATACTCTACAATCAAATATAAAATTTTCAATAAGACATAAAGAAATTGCATCCCCATCACAGTTCAGAATATTTCTGTTGACTATAAGTAATCAATTCAATAGTCAACACAAAAGAGCAATATATACAAACACTTTTCTAGGCAAAGGCACTACAGCAATGAACTAAACAAAGAATTACTGCCCATAGTAACCTTATTTAGTGGGAAAATAAGGACAAAAGTGAGGAATAGTTAATATAATTTTATGAAAAGTGGTGATGTATACTAAAGAGAAAACTAAAACGGGCTTCAGAAGGTGGTTAGTGAGTTGCATAAAAGAAAATGTTGGTTTTGCAAAATTAAATAGAATAGTCAGAGGAGATTTCATTGAAAATTGACATTTTATAAAGATTTGAGGCCTGGCGTCCTGCAGTCCATGAGGTCACAAAGAGTCGGACACAACTGAGCAACTGAACTGAACTGAAAGATTTGATGTAGAAAGGGAGTTTGGTCATGCAAGTACGTGAAAGAAGAACGTGTTAGGTAGAGAAAACAGAAGTGCAAATATCCTGAGGCATACAACAGTAAGAGGTCAGTCAGCAGAGAGGACGGTAGTAGATGTTGAAAATAAGACAACACAGCCAAAAATGGAGTTGTTCATGGTAAGCCCTGTGTCACTGTCTTTGAGTGATCTACCTAAAAAGCAAGGATTTTATAACTTACCCAATAATTTAATGTGCTTCATATTATCTCTGTGTGGCACCAAAAATTAAATTGTCTTTTGCTGAGATGGTACGGAGAAGGTGATGGCACCCCACTCCAGTACTCTTGCCTGGAAAATCCCATGGATGGAAGAGCCTGGTAGGCTGCAGTCCACAGGGTCGCGAAGAGTCAGACACAACTGAGCAGCTTCAATTTCACTTTTCAGTTTCATGCACTGGGAGAAGGAAATGGCAATCCACTCCAGTATTCTCATCTGGAGAATCCCAAGGACGGGGGAGCCTGGTGGACTGCCCTCTACGGAGTCGTACAGTTGGGCAAGATGGAAACAGCAGCAGCAGGAGCAGCAGCAGCAGCAGAGATGGTGAAAAAATAGATTTGCATTGGGAGGTAGGGGAGTAGAATAATTGGGAGTTCAGTTTTAGTATATTGGTTTAACAATTCTATTAGTTATTCAGGTGAAAATATCAAGTTAAGCAGGTTGGTTACATGAGCTAGATGTGGAGAGAGCTATGGGCATGAGATAATCTAGGTGTTTTCAGTGTAGTTAAAGCAATTCATGAGTTCACCAAAGATTTCATAGAAACTAGAATATATGACCAAACTAGATAGCATATGAAAAAGCAGAGACATTACTTTACCAACAAAGGTCCATCTAGTCAAAGCTATGGTTTTTCCAGTAGTCATGTGTGGATGTGAGAGTTGGTCTATAAAGAAAGCTAAGCACCGAAGAATTGATGCTTTTGAACTGTGGTGTTGGAGAAGACTCTTGAGAGTCCCTTGGACTGCAAGGAGATCCAACCAGTTCATCCTAAAGGAAATCAGTCCTGAATATTCATTGGAAGGACTGATATTGAAGCTGAAACTCCTATACTTTGGCCACCTTACGTGAAGAACTGACTCATTGGAAAAGACACTGATGCTGGGAAAGATTGAAGATGGGAAGAGAAGGGGATGAAAGAGGATAAGATGGTTGGATGGCATCATTAATGTGATGGACAAGAGTTTGAGTAGTCTCTGGGGGTTGGTGGTGGACAGGGAAGCCTGGTGTGCTACAGTCCATGGGGTTGCAAAGAGAGATGACTGAGTGACTGAACTGAACTGAGAATGTAGATAAAAAATAAATCTGAAGAGATAAACTCTGGGCCTAACAACTTTTAGGGTTTTGGAATAAACTAAAGATACTGATGAACTATGGAATGAGGTTCGTGACATTGTACAGGAGACAGGGATCAAGACCATCCCCATGGAAAAGAAATGCAAAAAAGCAAAATGGCTGTCTGAGGATGACTCACAAATAGCTGTGAAAAGAATAGAAGCAAAAAGCAAAGGAGAAAAGGAAAGATATAAGCATCTGAATGCAGAGTTCCAAAGAATAGCAAGAAGAGATAAGAAAGCCTTCCTCAGTGATCAATGCAAAGAAATAGAGGAAAACAACAGAATGGGAAAGACTAGAGATCTCTTCAAGAAAATTAGAGATACCAAGGGAACATTTCATGCAAAGATGGGCTCGATAAAGGACAGAAATGGTCTGGACCTAACAGAAGCAGAAGATATTAAGAAGAGGTGGCAAGAATACACAGAAGAACTGTACAAAAAAGATCTTCATGACCCAGATNACAACAGAATGGGAAAGACTAGAGATCTCTTCAAGAAAATTAGAGATACCAAGGGAACATTTCATGCAAAGATGGGCTCGATAAAGGACAGAAATGGTCTGGACCTAACAGAAGCAGAAGATATTAAGAAGAGGTGGCAAGAATACACAGAAGAACTGTACAGAAAAGATCTTCATGACCCAGATAATCACGATGGTGTGATCACTCACCTAGAGCCAGACATCCTGGAATGTGAAGTCAAGTGGGCCTTAGAAAACATCACTACGAACAAAGCTAGTGGAGGTGATGGAATTCCAGTTGAGCTATTTCAAATCCTGAAAGATGATGCTGTTAAAGTGCTGTACTCCATATGCCAGCAAATTTGCAAAACTCAGCAGTGGCGCAGGACTGGAAAAGGTCAGTTTTCATTCCAATCCCAAAGAAAGGCAATGCCAAAGAATGCTCAAACTACTGCACAACTGCCGTCATCTCACATGGTAGTAAAGTAATGCTCAAAATTCTCCAAGCCAGGCTTCAGCAATACGTGAACCACGAACTTCTAGATGTTCAAGCTGGTTTTAGAAAAGGTAGAGGAACCAGAAATCAAATTGCCAACATCCGCTGGATCATGGAAAAGCAAGAGTGTTCACCAGAAAAATATCTATTTCTGCTTTATTGACTATGCTAAAGCCTTTGACTGTGTGAATCACAATAAACTGGAAAATTCTGAATGAGATGGGAATACCAGACCACCTGACCTGCCTCTTGAGAAACCTATATGCAGGTCAGGAAGCAAGTTAGAACTGGACATGGAACAACAGACTGGTTCCAAATAGAAAAAGGAGTATGTCAAAGCTGCATATTGTCACCCTGCTTATTTAACTTCTATGCAGAGTATATCATGAGGAATGCTGGGCTGGGTGAAGCACAAGCTGGAATCAAGATTTCCGGGAGAAATATCAATAACCTCAGATATGCAGATGACACCACCATTATGGCAGAAAGTGAAGAGGAACTAAAAATCCTCTTGATGAAAGTGAAAGAGGAGAGTGAAAAAATTGGCCTAAAGCTCAACATTCAGAAAACGAAGATCATAGCATCTGGTCCCATCACTTCATGGGAAATAGATGGGGAAACAGTGGAAAAAGTGTCAGACTTTATTTTTTGGGGCTCCAAAATCACTGCAGATGGTGACTGCAGCCATGAAGTTGAAAGACGCTTACTCCTTGGAAGGAAAGTTATGACCAACCTAGATAGTGTGTTGAAAACAGAGACATTACTTTGCCAACAAAGGTCCATCTAGTCAAGGCTATGGTTTTTCCAGTAGTCATATATGGATGTGAGAGTTGGACTGTGAAGAAAGTTGAGTGTGGAAGAATTGATGCTTTTGAACTGTGGTGTTGGAGAAGACTCTTGACTCCTTTGACTACAAGGAGATCCAACCAGTCCATTCTGAAGAAGATCAGCCCTGGGATTTCTTTGGAAGGAATGATGCTAAAGAAACTCCAGTACTTTGGCCACCTCATGCGAAGAGTTGACTCATTGGAAAAGTCTGTGATGCTGGGCAGGGTTGGGGGCAGGAGGAGAAGGGGATGATAAAGGATGAGATGGCTGGATGGCATCACTGACTCGATGGATGTGAGTCTGAGTGAACTCTAGGAGTTGGTGATGGACAGGGTGGCCTGGCGTGCTGCAATTCATGGGGTCGCAAAGAGTCGGACACAACTGAGCGATTGAACTGAACTGAACTGGACTGAAAGATTGAGAAGGGACCTTAAAGACATAGAAGAAAGATAATGAGAATACGGGCTACAGGAAACTCCATGTAAACAGCAGGTGGGAATTGGTGATCATCTTTCACTTAATGGGGTGGGAAGAATGGGAACGGAGAACTGGTTTTATTCTAAACTTTTAGTTCAGAATTGTCAAATTCAAGAGAATATTGTTATTTGATAAAATAAACTTACTTTACAAATTAGAAAGTAAGGACAATATCTAATCATATTTTCCTATACTGGCCAAATAACCGGTTCTTGGTCTGTGCATTCTCAATCACTTCAGTTGTGTGTGACTCTTTATGACACTATGGACTGTAGCCCACCAGGGTCCTCTGTCCATGGGATTCTCCAGGCAAGAACTCTGGAGTGGGTTGCCATGCTCTATTTCAGGGCAACTTCTGGTCCCGCGGGTTGAACCCACATTCTTCCCACAGGGAAGTCAGTCTACTAATATGGAAATTAAATTTTCTGGCACTTGGAGAAAGGTGACATTGTTCCTGGCCCTTGAAAAATTACCTGGAGACAGAAGCAGTCACTTCTGGGGGGAGATTTGTATTACTGTTAACTCCATGCTGTGCTCGTTATTTCATCTGTTCTTTTTATTATTTTGAGTGGAGGACTGTTTTCTTTGCTTTATTTTAGACATTTGCTATTAGACTCTTAAATTTAATCTTGGTGTAATTTGTGCTTTTTCTTTGACCTCTTAATTAAATCTGAAGTTCAACAGCCTCTTTGTAGTCATTTGACCCCCTTTTTTCCCTCCTTGTCTCAGTTTTATTGAACCTCTCATTTTGACCAGGAAGACAGGTATTCTTATGACATGATAGAATCCTTAGCCAACTGGCGTTCAAATCTTAGACTATTAGGTGCTTTCCTTTACTTCCTAATCTTTGACACGCTTTTTTGAAAGACGAGAAGATTTGTTTGGCCACATTGAGGCTTCTTCACTATTTGGTGTCATCATTTGACTAGATCTGATCAGTGAGCTGTTAGAAGAAATGTGAAATCTTAATTGCCAATACAAGGTTTTCTAGAACTTTTCTTACTCTTGCACATCAATGGAAGTTTGAGAAGGTGATTACTCTTATCAGTCTGGGTTCCTGAGTAACTGTGATAAGCAAAGCACTCACTTCCCACCCCATTGAAATATGATAGATGTACAGTAAAATGTACATACACCTTTGTTCTTTTAAGCCCTTAGTTTGACATTTCTTTTTTTTGTTTTATTTTTGTCTTTTAAAAGATATAGCATAACCCAGCTAATCCTGACTGAAATAGTCGTGTAGGAAGTCTGTCTCACAGTTTTTCAAAGGATCTAGAAGTCAGTGATCAGTAATATATTAACTATTGAGTATATTTTCACATTTTTAATTTTTGTTGTAAAATATAGGTTTATTTATGAATATATTTGAATTTTTTAAAAAGTTAATAAATTTTAAATAAAGCTTTCATTTGTAATATCAATGTATAATTAATATCTTAGTAATAATTTCAATCTTTTTATTCTTGTTTATTACTAAGTTATTAAAATACTACTTTAGAGTTAAAAACTGCTCATCTTTTTTAAGCATTAATTACCGTCCAAGTACTATTCAAAGATCTTAATGAGCATTGATTTATTAAATTAATTAGCCTAGATGAGGTCCTCTCCAAATGTTTATTGAGACATTTGGTCTGCCAAAAAGTTTTTTTTTTTTTTTTAAAATTTGGTCTTGTCCAAGGCATCCATTAAGATATTTGCTCCATTAAGATATTGTGTGCTCAGTAGTGTCTTTCTCTTTATGACCCCATGGACTCTAGTCCACCAGGCTCCTCTGTCCATGGAATTTTCCAGGCAAAAATACTGGAAAGGGTTGCTTCCACCTCCAGGGGATCTTCCCAATCCAGCGATCAAACATGCACCTCCTGCATCTCCTTCATTGGCAGGTGGATTCTTTCCTGTTGCACCACTGGTATTTGGTCTATGCCAAAAGTCCTTGAAATCTGGTCCTATCCAAAACATACATGAGCATATTTGGCCTACAAAAAATGGGTCCTTAATATTTGAGTCTGTTAAAAACGTCCGTGCTTAGAAAACATCCCTGGGTTCGAATAGCCTCCAATATTTACTTATACTTTATGTTGATAGGATTAATACATAAATAAAGACCCTGATGCTGGGAAAGACTGAGGGCAAGAGGAGAGGGTGGCAACAGAGGATGAGATGGTGGGATGGTATCACTAGACGTAAGTTTGAGCAAACTGAAGGAGATAGCAGAGAAAGCCTGGTGTGCTACAGTTCATGGGGTCACAAAGAGTCATACACAACTTAGCATCTGAACAACAACTAGGCCCAATAATTGTGTTGTGGTTGTAATGCCAATAATAATCTTTCTTGCCTTGGTATACAGGAAATGATACATAGGGTTAAGTAGATGGGTCAGGGTTTGAATGTTGCAGAAGAGTGGAACTTATATAACTTTGAGAAATGCATAGGACAGGATCTCATAATGCATGATTTATTAGTATGCTACTGGGCATTTGTTTGGCTGTGGCTTGTTCATTCAGTAAGTGTAGAGTTTAAAAGGAAGAAATTGATCAAGTTGCTGTGTAAAATGGCCTATGAACACACTGACAGAAACACCTTAGAGTTTCACACATTTGGGAGGAGTGAGGATGGGTATGGCTCTGCTACTTTTTAACAGTTGAGTGTAATAGATACCTTGAGGGTGAATGATCATATAAATAACCTTCTACAGTCATTCCATTGTGAGGTTAATGGGCAGTATTTCCCTTGAATCAATGTCTTATAAAGGCATGATAGTAGTAGACCACAATAGGTGCTGCTTTTCAGAGGTTTTAGAGGGTGTAACTCCCACACAAAACTTAAATTCATGTAGACCACCACACAGATTGATACCTACTTATTGGCCGATTCAATGTGAATGACCTTGGAGTTGAATACATAAGACATTTGTAAGGTTTTCCGTACCTAAGGAATCCATCCATTGATTCATACATCCATAGATAACCATTTTCTGTTACCTGTCAGTATGACATCTTTATTTGAAAATTCTTAGTGGAAAATGGCAGAAATAGCATATTTACAAAAAGCAAAGCTAGTGCTACCTTATAATAGCTTTTGTTACCATTTCCCTTCCTTTAATAGAGAGAGGAATAAAAGGTACAAGTGTTGTGAAGAGAGGGTAACTTTCAGTGTCCAGTGTTCAACTAGTCAGGATGTGGATAATTATATAATCATTCTATCAATAGATGGGAAAGGAAAACATAAGTATAAATTTGATGATGAAGAGGAAGTATGGAAGACAGTGAATAGGTTAAACTGACATGTGGAAGAACCAAATGACATGTGGAAGAACCAAATGCAATGCTGTCACAGGCACTTGAACTCTCCATGATATTCATGATGAAGAGCAGAAAGAAACTCATTAAAGAAGCAAGTAAATTGAATTTAAAACAGATATCAACCTCCAAATCCAACTTTATTGCATGGAATTGGAATTCCAGAGAAGTATAAAGTGACCAGAAGTAGAGCAGTTTTTATGCATGATTCCAGTGCTTAAGATGATGAAAGAATTATTTATACAGCTTATGATAATATTTTATATTTTGACGGTAAAGCGTCTGTCTACAATGCGGAAGACCCAGGTTCGATCCCCGGGTTGGGAAGATCCCCTGGAGAAGGGAATGGCAATCCACTCCAGTACTCTTGCCTGGAGAATCCCATGGACTTCCTGTCCATGGGGTGGCAAAGAGTCGGACACGACTGAGCGATTTCACTTTCACTTTCACCACATTATTCAGTGATGGCACCTTCACAGTGGCACTGACACAGTTATCTGAGTTATCTATGTGCATTCTGTAGTATTGGCTTATAGTATGATATTGATTTATGCACTAACAATGAAAACACCAGAAGACTGAGTTTTATATATATATATATATATAGAGAGAGAGAGAGAGAGAGAGAGAGAGACAGAGAGAGACAGAGACAGAGACAGAGAGAAAGTACTTGTGTTTGCATAAGAAAGAAATCTCAGAATTAACCCTTCATTGTGCATGATGGATTTTGAAATTGCAAATATGAATGCATTTGACTATTTCTATCAAATGTACTCATAAAAAATTGATCGTTTTACTCTTCACAATCACTGTGGTGAAAATATCTTATGTAGGTCTAACATGGGAGTATATGAAAAATGGAAAATAATGCATGTAAGCCTATGTCCATGTTGTTTGGAAGTCTTCCATTTGTGGATTTAGAAGATGTAAATGAAATCTTGAATACATTGCAGAGAAAGCAGAAGAAAGTTTAGATGACCTGTTGTATTATGTTGAGAGAGTGAAAGTCCATGTAAGGTGTGGTAGACATAGAAGAAAACCAGAAGCTCCAAGATTTCCACCAGAAGCTTGGAATGACTATACACCCATAGTGAACAGCAGTCATAGAATGAACAATGCCATGGAAGACTGGCAGAGCAAATTTCAAAAGCTTATGGTAGTGCATCACCTTTAATTTGGATATTTAAGTGTTACAAGACGAACATAAAAGCAGTGACAGGAGAAAATCTCAAGGATATTTTGGCAAAGTTAAATGTTTCTATTGTTTAACAAATCATGGACTGAATGTCTCAATGGATGCGTTGGACAGGATGAAACGTCCTCAATGATTAAGTGTTCACAAAAACCTGTGAGGTAGTTATTGTCTCTGTTTAATGGCTGAGAAAAAGAGGCAAAGAAAGAATAACTTTTCCCAGCATACTCAATTAGTTTCTGGAAGATATTTTGTGGGAGCAGGTTGTAGAAGAACCCAGAAAGTCTAATGAGCCCTGTACTCTTAACCACTAGAGTAGATTCCTCTGTGATTAGATATTCCTTATACACATTATTTTAGATGTTTTATAATGTACCTAAAATTTAGCTAATATTGGAAATTAATATTCTTTCCAGTATTTTACATGAATCATTTTGAAATAAATGTTGGATAATATTTCCTCCTTGTAATTCAGAATATTTATGTGAGGTAGGTGACTACAAGTGTCTATTCTGCTTTAAGGAACGTAAAATTTTTAGCATGTTGAATAAAAAGTTCCATATTGATATTTTTCTAAATTATTTTATTAGTTTAAACAACTGCCAGCTGTCTGAAAGAATTCCCATTGAATGGATGTGAATCTAAATTTAGCCTGGAATCATGGGTAAATATAGTGTAGGATGGACTAAGGCTATTTCACCATTGAGACTAGAAGTATGTGAAGGACAGCATTAAATTATACAGTTTCTTTATTCTACATTGGCTTCCCTGGTGGCTCAGATGGTAAAGCGTCTGCCTGCAGTGCGGGAGACTGGGGTTCAATCCCTGGGTCAGGAAGATCTCCTGGAGAAGTAAATAGCAACCCAATCCAGTATCCTTGCTTGGAAAATCCCATGGACAAGGGGCCTGGCAGACTACAGTCCATGGGGTCACAAAGAGTCAGGCACAACTGAGCAACTTCATTTTCACTTTTATTTTGTATACTTTATGACTTTTCCAAAGCATATTTTCTGTACAATTACTTATAAAGTATTCATGTTCTGGATTCACTTTATCAAATGTAAAAGACCAGTGTCCAATACTAGGAAGTAAGCAAAATAACTGAAAAAAGTCCAGTGCAACACTCTATCAGACCTAAAGAGAATGTCACACTGTTCAATTTTAAATTAAGAGGACAAAATAAACTCATGATACAGTAGGTAAGACAGGAGCATGAAGAAAATGTTTACCAGATTGAAATGACAAGGAGAACAGAGCTCAATAACAGAATTACTATGCTTCTTTTGTTAAGCATTAATTTTTAATAAGCTTTAAAAGGATTTGACTTATTTCTTGTGGTTAAGAATATACACAATTCATTCCCAATGACACTCATAATTATGGGACAGAACCTGGTGTGTTAGCAATGAAGTGAACCGGGGAACAGTGCTGGGAGAATCATCTGCACTCTTCATTTGTATTATAAGTAGAGTCAGAGGTTTGCTAGGAAAAGGAATATTCTACATTATTCTCTGATTTTTCCAACTCTACTAGAATAGATCTTGTCTTCAAAGTTACATCATTGTTTAGCAAATCCCGCTTTGACTATGCTGTTACTCACTCTGTGCTGTTGGTCTTTCAGTCATATCCGACTCTTTGCGATCCCAGAGATGGTAGCTGCCAAGCTCCTCTCTCAGTCCATGGGGATTCTCCAGGCACGAATACTGGACTGGGTTGCCATTCCCTCCTCCAGGGGATCTTCCCAACCCAGAAGTTGAACTCAAGTCTCTTGCATTGCAGGCAGATTCTTTACCCTCTGAGCCACCAGGGAAGCTCATTATTCTAAAACAGTGGAAAAAGAGAAAGAAAAATAGTTGAGTAATCTTAAGTTGTTTTGTTGCTTTTATTTCTAAGAGGAGAATGTGTTCCACTAGGTGTCTATAATAAACTAGATAATGAACTATATAATTCTTGATTGTTTAATTGTGACAGATTATTTAAATTTTCTGATTTGAAGTTATTTATTTTAAAAATTTAGTAGTAGTAGTAGCTGTTCCATTGAAAAGATTGTTGTGAAATAGCTTTAAATAAGCAAGTGTACATGGAGATTTGTAAACCATAAAAATTATGTAAGATCCCTCAAAAATTTAGTGCCATGGGAAATCCAATATCTAATAGTTGTTTTTTAAGTTTCCTCTCCAGTACTATATCTGCTATATAATTAGAGCTATATAATTAAATTCCATATAGCATGATCTAAATGGTTTTTCATAGTCCTTTAGGCCACTTGCTTTTGTTCTTCTCTGAAAGGGACCACTGATATTTTTGACAATGAGAGAAAAAAATAGATATCCTCTAGTGAGGATCAAAGGTGCCATTATAAAAATATGTTCCTAGAAGTAACAATAGATATATACCTCTTTTTTCTAGAGGTTGATCACCTAGTATTTTCATGTATGTAGAGTGTATTTTGCTTATATTATAAAATGTAAAATCAATGTATAGTTAAATAGTTTTACTAGAAATTATTTGAAAATTCCCTGGTGGCTCAGATGGTTAAGCTTCTGCCTACAATGCAGGAGACCTGGATTTGATCCCTGGCTTGGGAAGATCCCCTGGAGAAGGAAATGGCAACCCACTCCAGTACTCTTGCCTGGAAAATCCCATGGACGGAGGAGCCTGGTAGGGGTGACAAAGAGTTGGACACGACTGAGTGACTTCACTTCAGAAATTATTTGGGCCCAAATTTAATCCTCCATATCTAGCTCAAATATAACTAAGAATATATGAATTGGTTATCCCAAATTCCAAAAGTGATCTTGAGGCAGGACGAAAATGGGCCCCAGGCTGAACAACTGGAATTTGTTCCCTGTGGACAGATGCTCCAAAAGGCAAGAGCAAGAGAAGAGCTGAGCTCTGCCCAGATGAAAGATAGAGACTAGGTACTTCTCACTGTCAAGGTCAAGGAGCCCTTCTCGGAAAGGTTGCTTGGAGGTTAGATGGGAGGCGGTGTCCCTCCCATCACTCCTGTAGGTAAATAGCACCAGCCTACACACTGGCCTCTTCTCTAGAATCCATCTTGGCTAAGACATGCCTGCACACATGAGAGGATCAAGAGACATAGCAAATATGGACTCAGAACCAGGCAAAGCAAGGTGATTGGCCAGAGGAGACCCTGAAGAAATGCCCCGTATAAGTGACTCAAACTACTGTGAGGGCATGATTCTCTGTGAGCTCACCTGTGTGTCTATCCACATGTACTCTTACTCTTTTCCCTCCTAAGAAATACTTCATTTTTTCACTACTTTCTTCTCTCAGTGGAGATTTGTTTCTACACAGCTGATGGGCCAGGGCCTTGTCACTGACTGCTGGTCTAGTGACTGGGATTCAGTGCTCCCTGCTACAGCTTGACCTCAATTTCTGGCTAGAAACTGAAGTTCTTCTTCAAGCTCCTGCAGACCAAGGATACCTGAGATCAATCTGAGACTGGAGGCAGTTAGGAGTCATAGCCAGCAATGGCTATGGCACCCCACTCCAGTACTCCTGCCTGGAGAGTCCCATGGATGGAGGAGCCTGGTAGGCTTCAGTCCATGGCGTCCTTGAGGGTGGGACACAACTGAGTGACTTCACTTTCACTTTTCACTTTCATGCATTGGAGAGGGAAATGGCAACCCACTCCAGTGTTCTTGCTTGGAGAATCCCAGGGATGGGGGAGCCTGGTGAGCTGCCATCTATGGGGTCACACAGAGTCGGACATGACTGAAGTGACTTAGCAGCAGTGGCAGCAGCAGAAGTCATAGCTCCAGTTCATGTCAGAAAAGTCAGTGTAAGCAATGACTAGTTCATATTTCTGCCGTATGCTGGAAGGCATTGTTCTGTTACATATTGACATTTCCTTTGATGGTTCTGTAATATATGTTTGAAAGATCAAATAAAGTGTGGTTTTACAAAAAGTAAAATTTGGATTTTGATACCTACTCAGGAGTGGATGCAAAACATCAGAAACTGTTTTACTGTACTGATTCTGATATTTATTCAAACTCTGTGGGAAAGCCAAAAAGATTTGCAAATTGCTAGTCATGTTTTCAAGGCTCTGAATGGGAAGTTAACAGGGACTTTCCTTCATCAGTCATTTTGTGATGTGATTTCCAGTTTGAAACATTGAACCTAGGAGAAGGCAATGGCAATCCACTCCAGTACTCTTGCCTGGAGAATCCCATGGATGGAGGAGCATGGTAGGCTGCAGTTCATGGGGTCGCTAAGAGTCAGACCTGACTGAGCAACTTCACATTCACTTTTCACTTTCATGCATTGGAGAAGGAAATGGCAACCACTCCAGTGTTCTTGCCTGGAGAATCCTAGGGACAGAGGAGCCTGTTGGGTGCCATCTATGGGGCTACACAGAGTCTGACACGACTGATGTGACTTAGCAGCAGCAGCAGATAATCTCTGACTCAGCTACTATACTTGAAAATATAAATTGTATTTATTTTAATAAAGTTTGTAATTTTGTCCTTGAGCTATTAAAAAAAAAACACTATAAAACAAAAAGAAAGAAACATTGAACCTTACACTTTAATAGTTGATTTAATGGAATAGGAATTTTGGTTTCTGGTTAGATTCCATTATATTCATGTAGGAGCATGGTTAGAATTGAATTCAGTTGTTGCTGTTTTCCAATTTCACAGATGCTTCTGCTTAAAATTTTAATGTAATTTTCCTAATACTGATTCTCCTTATAATATACAACATGAGAAAAAATAAAGTAAAATTTAAAATTTTTCTGAGTGTTATTACTTTAGGTAAATATACCAGTCTAGATAGTGTGTGTGTGTGTGTGTGTGTGTGTGTGTGTGTGTGTGTATGTTGCAGGTGTCTGTAATATATTGATGGTCAAACAAATAATAAAATCATGAATTTTGCCAAAAGATGATTCAAAATAACAAGGCCCCATTTAAAACACATGTACACCTGGGCCCCTAAAGTTTATCTGTCTGTTTCTCCAAAAATCAAATTGAGAAGTTGTTCACAGGAACTCTTAAATTGAACCATGTTCTTATAAAAATGAAGTATAAAATTTAGGCATCTGGGTATCTGGAACTCAAACTGCCTTTAAAAATTAAAATCAATGTTTAAATTGCATCTAAAAGTGAATAGGAAATGAGTCCTGGCTGTAATTTTTATGTGGCCAGGAACCTTTTGCAGGTGGGCTGTCAAATTATCCAGCCACTTGGTGTGAAAATGAACATAGTCAAGATAAGTCGCAAATAGGTGTTGTTAAAATAATATGACCTGGTGTTCAATTTGATGCATTTATTTGACTATTTTCTAAAAAGGAGATGTGCAATTCTCCGTATTATTTGTAAGTCAGTTACTGTCAGTATGTTTGTATTCATCTCTTATCCTCCACATCTAACCATGGCAAACTCAAATTGGAATGAACAACATTGACTTAAATTGCTAATATTTATTTTTTAATAGCCACTATATGAAATTTCCCTGTGGCTCGGTTGGTAAAGATTCTGCTGTAATGCAGGAGACCTAGATTCGATCCCTGGGTTGGGAAGTTCCTGTGGAGAAGGGAAAGGCTACCCACACTAGTATTCTGGCCTGGAGAATTCCAGGGACTGTATAGTCCTTAGGGTCACAAAGAGATGGACAATACTGAGCAACTTTCACTAAATTCACAATATGAGGTTTCAGACTCAAATGAATCTTAAAGGCATTTTATTCAGATCAATGAATACTAAGCCATAGAGAATATTCAAAAATATGTTCATTGTACTTTTGATTAGTCTCTAGTATCTGTTTATATGTAGGGAGTCTGTGAGTACGAGCATTTTTGTTACTATAGTTATTTTTAATTTTTTACTGCTATTTTAAAAATATATTAAAATTTAAAGGCCAGAGCACTAAACCGATGGAAAAACAAGTAGAAAGAGTAAATTGTTTCCCTGACTACTTACTATATTCATAACATGTCAAAATAAAGACACCTCTTCTGTTTGTTATTTATAAGACTGAGGCTCCATCACGTTGTCCTCAAAATTTGAGAGAACATAATTCGTAAGTCTCCCTGCAAATTCTACTATGGTGTCAGCTCCCTCTTCTCACTCAGGAGAGCAGGGACTCTGGGTGACAATACTTCACATCAATGCTCGAGGCCTGAAGTCAAGATTTAGAACTATCTCCAGAATCCAAGGAGAAAGTTTAAGTTGGGGAAGTAAATATTAATTAGCAAAGTAATGCCAAAAAAATAGAAATAAATAGAAGGTCAAGAAGATCAGATGTTAACAGGTTCACCTGAAAGCCATGGATAAATTGAAAATAAAATAGACATAAGCTTACCTGCCTACTGTGAAACCTGTATGCAGACAAGAAACAACAGTTGGAACAGGATGTGAAACAAGGGACTGGTTCAAAATTGGGAAAGGAATACATCAAGGCAGTATATTGTCACCCTGCTCATTTAACTTATATACAGAGTACGTCATGAGAAATGCTGTGCTGGATGAAGCATAAGCTGGAATCAAGATTGCAGGGAGAAATATCAATAACCTCAGATATGCAGATTACACCACCCTTTATTTGCAGAAAGCGAAGAGGAGCTAAAGAGCCTCTTGATGAAAGTGAAAGAGGAGAGTGAAAAAGTTGACTTAAAGCTCAACATTCAATAGTCTAGGATTATGGCATCTAGTCCCATCACTTTGTAACATAAAAGGGAAAATAATGGAAACAGTGACACACTTTATTTTCTTGGTTTCCAAAATCACTGCAGATGGTGACCGCAGCCATGAAATAAAAAGACGCTTCCTCCTTGGAAAAAAAGCTATGACAAACCTAGACAGTATATTTAAAAGCAGAGACATTACTTTTCCAAAAGAGGTCTGTGTAGTCAATGTTGTGATTTTTCCAGTAGTTATGTATGGATGTGAAAGTTAGACCATAGAGAAAGATGAGTGCCAAAGAATTTATGCTTTTGAATTGTGATGTTGGAGAAGACTCTGAGAGTCCCTTGGACTGCAAGGAGATCAAACCAGTCAATCCTAATGGAAATCAATTCTGAATATTCATTGGAAGGACTAATGCTAAAGCTGAAGCTCCAATACTTAGGCCTCCTGATGTGAGAGCATACTCATTGGAAAAGACCCTGATGCTGGGAGAGATTGAAGGCAGAAGGAGAAGGGGATGACAGAGGATGAGATGGTTGGATGGCATCACTGACTCAAATGACATGAGTTTGAGCAAGCTCCAGGAGATGGTGAAGGACAGGGAAGCCTCGAGTGCTGTAGTCCATGAGGTTGCAGAGTTGGACATGACTGAGACTGAACAACAAAGCAGAGAAAGTCCACCTATGTGACGTTTTGCAATGATAAACACCAAGTTAGAGACAGACTGACAGGGCTTCTTGCCTTACTGATCTTAAAAAGTCTAGATTCACCAGGTACAACCTGGCAAGTCTGTGATGGAAAAGAATGTAACTGATACTTTGGATATTTTTGATCACAATAATAATACCAATAATAATAGTTAACAGCAGGTTTTCTTAGAACAGAAAGGCAGTCTTCCTGTGTGTTGGTCCTTAGTCTCAATTATTGTTAGTGGAAGGAGGTCACGTATATGTATTATAAAAGTCACTAAATGTGTTTGATAGATAATTTACCTTTATAATTATTTTTGTGTATATTAATACTAAAAACATATTCCATCTTGGTACACTCAAACTGCATTTGGGTAACTGTCATTGGTAGCACATGGTCCCAAGCTTTGGCTGTGTGGAAAAGGTTACAGATATTGACTGGAAATATCAACAACTTCAGATATGCAGATTATACCACTCTAATGGCAGAAAGCAAGAAGGAACTAAAGAGCCTCCTGATGAGAGTGAAAGAGAGTGAAAAAGCTGTCTTAAAACTCAATATTCTAAAACTAAGATCATGGCATCTGGTCCCATCCCTTCATGGCAAATAAAGGGGAAACAATGGAAACAGTGACAGATTTTATTTTCTTGGGCTCCAAAATCACTGCATAGAGTGACTGAAAGCATGAAATTAATTAAAAGATACTTGCTCCTTGGACAGAAAAAAGTGAAAAGTATTCATCACTCAGTCATGTTAAACTCTGCAACTTCATGGACTGTAGCCTGCCAGTCTCCTCTGTCCCTGGAATTCTCCAGGCAAGAGTACTGTAGTTGGTACCATTTCCTTTCTCTAAGGGATCTTACATACCCAAGGATTGAACCCAGGTCTCTTGCATCACAAGGAGATTCTTTATTGTCTAAGCCATGGAAACTTAAAACACACCTCACTTTACCAACAAAAGTCCATATAGCAAAAGCTATGGTTTTTCCACTAGTAATGTACGGATGAAATTAAAAGACGCTTACTCCTTGGAAGAAAAGTCATGACCAACCTAGATATATATTCAAAAGCAGAGACATTACTTTGCCGACTAAGGTCCGTCTAGTCAAGGCTATGGTTTTTCCTGTGGTCATGTATGGATGTGAGAGTTGGACTGTGAAGAAGGCTGAGCACCGAAGAATTGATGCTTTTGAACTGTGGTGTTGGAGAAGACTCTTGAGAGGCCCTGGGACTGCAAGGAGATCCAACCAGTCCATTCTGAAGGAGATCAACCCTGGGATTTCTTTGGAAGGAATGATGCTAAAACTGAAGCTCCAGTACTTTGGCCACCTCATGTGAAGAGTTGACTCAATGGAAAAGACCCTGATGCTGGGAGGGATTGGGGGCAGGAGGAGAAGGGGACCACCGAGGATGAGATGGCTGGATGGCATCACAGACTCAATGGACATGAGTCTGAGTGAACTCCGGGAGTTGGTGATGGACAGGGAGGCCTGGCGTGCTGCGATTCATGGGGTCGCAAAGAGTCGGACACGACTGAGCGACTGAACTGAATTCAATCAACCACTGTAGGGCTGAAAAGCACCAATAGTCTATCTGACAGTATTTCGAACCCTGCACTTTTCATGTTGTTATTGGTAAACTTGGTAGTGTTAAGAAAGAGTCAACACAGTAATAGAACAATTAGAAAACAGGAATTTAAAAACATCAAGGCATGAATGTACTATCATGTAATTTTGCCTTTTTTTAGCTTTTCCTTTATTCAACAAATATTTATTGAGCAACTATCATGCTCTTGGTCATATTTTAGAAGCTAGTGAGAATGAGATAGACATGACCATCAAATTTTTCATTTGATTAGGTACAGGCAGGTGAACTTTCAACACAGACAAAAATACCAACAAATAAATTATGATGAATTCAATCTAAAAAACCTTAAAATAATGAGGTACTTGAGAATAACTGAATGATCACGTTAGATGGCCAAGACAGATTTCTCTGGGTGCTATGTCAGTAACAGGTGACAGAGTAATGGCAGCTATAGCTAGTTAATGCCTTTTTCAGTGTTCAGTTGCAGGAAAGTGTGAATTGAACTAGATTTAGATTAGTGAAAATGAGAAAATAAAAATATTATTGCCATGTTTTGGGATAATATGAGGGCATATTTTTATGAGGGAACTAAAGAAAGGGGAAAACCAGGATAAAATCCTATTTGGCTTGAGCTTCTGAGTCTACAGTTTTAAATACAGACCTGGGAGAGACTGTGAGAGAAGGATTTGAAGGAGATAAATAAAGGTTTTCTTGAGGAAGGTGCATTAAAGCTTAAGAAGCCTCTTATATATCTAGTGGAGAGGTCAAAGAGACAACTGGAATCAAAAGAAAGTTAAGAACTGGAGATGTAGATTTTAAAGTAGCCGGTATATCTTAGTAGCTCTGCTTTCATTGACCTTCAAAGCACTGTGCTGCTCTTCCTCTCAGTTTTGGTTTTTACAGCCTGAAACTTCTTTGATTGTACATTTTTTAAAACTTTGAATTCCAAAGACTTTCCCACCACTTACATTGGCTCTGTATCATTAACCTCAGGAAATTTACAGAACCTTTCCAATACTTAGACTATAGTATAAAAAACAGTTTCATGCATGAATTAAACAAAAGAACATTTGTGCCTGAGTCATGGGCTTCTTTCCATTCTCTGGAAATTTGGTTCTTTATCTGTGAAGAATAAAATTTGGTAGTGTTTTCAATTAAAAAAAAATCTTCGAAACTCTCGTTGAAAAAAATTTCTCGAGTGGAACCTCAGGAAATAGAAATAAAAGAGATAGGTTCTGTTTAAGGGAGGCTAGAAAAAGTCAGACTTTTAAGTGACCACTGCGCCACTCATTTGGTCCTCAGACCTGCCCTCTCAGTGCTCTGCTTATGTGCCATGGGATCAGATAGTTATCTAAGGCTTTCTGTGGGACTGACATGATTTTATTAAGTCATCGCCTTAGGATGGAAATATCTCCTATGGATTCAGCTGGGTCTGAATTAGTTTTCAACTGTTGCCAATTCCAGAATCTGCAGGTGGTAACCCCCACATGTGGGAGCACCTGGATAGGCGGAGGTAAAGATAGAGACAGTCTGACAGAAATGCTCTGTGTGGTGCAGAGCAGTCTCCCTGTGATTTGAAACATATGGTGTGTAATCCACAGTCCACAGACTGGAAAAACGACACGCTGATAATTGAGATTTCACAGTGTGACACTGTGAATCTCTTTTTTTTTACTTAGAATTACTGGCTAAGGTGCTAATCTACAGCAAGATTTTCTAAATAACTGAGAAAGTAACCATTTATACTTTTTTTTGAACACTCAAACTTTTTTGCATTATACAAAATGGATAATAATGAATAAATGCATTATCTTCTCCAAACTTATAGAGTACACATGGAATGTGTTTTAGCAGTATTTTCTTTATAAATCTCAAGTCATCACTATGAACAATAATATTTATGTTGTGCTCTGGGAAGAGAAGATAGAGTAGAAACTCTGTATATGTTAAGGAGGTTTTCGAAGACTGATTAATTTAGCGTATCATTGTTTTACCAACTGTATCAATTTCTCCTCACAGGTTTGAATTGTTGTTTATCTCCACTCTTGTTAACAGATGCCCTTAGGAATTATTCAGCTGTATGTATGATTTTTCATCCCCGCCTTCAACACTTTTCTGAAATAAAAAGACTTTTATATCAAAGGCTATTGTAATCAAAGTGGTGATTGTTCTCCTCTCCCAATTCATTCCATAAAATGTATTGAGCACAGACTCTATGCCAGCAATTGTTCTAGGAACTTGTCAGAGAAGAAAATAAAAATCATTGCCTTATATTCTAGCAGTGAAGAGAGACAAAAACTAACAAAAAATGAAAAAGAAACCAAACAAAAAACTCCTAAACAGGTAAAATTACTTGCCCTTTTTTTTTCCATTTTTTTTAATAGCACAAGTTCTTAAATACTAAAGATTTCAGAACTTATGTTATTTTTTAAAATGAAAAATAATGAAGGATAATAGAGATTTGGGATACTGGATATGAGGAATGCTGGAGCAGGAGTGCAGACTGCAATACAAGATGGACCTTATTAACAAGGTGATTCGAGCAATTATTTAAAGGAAGTGAGGGAATTAGTCATGCAGACATCTGGGAGGAGAGCCTTCTAGGCAGCAGGGAAATTAGCCAGTACCCTGTTTGGGGAGCATTCCTGGAACAGAACAGAGAGGCCACTGTGACTGGAATGAAGAGTGTTGAGGGAATAACAGAAGATGAGGTCAGAGAGAGGACAGAGAACAGATAATACAAAACTGCATAAGCCATTCTAAGAATTTAGGTTTAAGTTGTGATTGATTTTCCTATGGAGCATGCCATAAACTCTAAGTAGTATATTTTTCCATCCGATATACCACTACTGCCATAATTCCTGCCAAGTCATAGGACCCAAGTGGCAGGATTTCTTATACCATGGTCTAGAACTGCAGCAGAATTGATTCTTACCATGGAAATGCTGGCCTGAAGCAAATAGCCTGCAGATATTTTCTCATCAAAGTTGAGTTTATTTGCAATTTTATCAGAGACTTGCAATTCAGAGTCTGTGACGATGTGAGCCATGTTCAAGTCCCTGCATGGCGAAAGAAGGCGAGGCCTTTTTAGAGAGGAAAAGGAAGTTAGAAGGGTCATAATAAACAGAGTCCATGACTTCTCATTGATTGAGTCCTTGAGTCCTAGGAAAGAGGGGGAATCTTTCTTCATCTGTTGGGCTCTTCTATTGTCACATGGCGTGAGATTTTCCCCTTTTAGTCTCCCAGCTTTGTTTAATTGAGGTTTCTCTTTATTCATTTTTATGGAACAGCTTTTCTTGTCACTCAGCATATGGCTGGGGAATTATCATCGAGCACGAATAGCTTGCTTTCAGACACCAAAGAAGCCTGCCAGATATTGTGCTTCCTTCTTAAGTACTAGCCTGTGTGAGATGCGGTGATAGAACCTTTAAGTTGGAGGTGAGGTTGCAGCATCCGGATGATCGCTACATTTCCTAGTACTCCACTGAGGCAACAGTCCCTAAACTTCATTGTGTTTATGTCTCTTCCTCAGGAGTACATGTGTTTTACCAAGGCTTCCATTTATTTGCCATTTCTTTGTTTATTAGATCCAGTCAACATTCTACTATTGATAAAATGGATATTGGAGCAGTGTGATATTCTATAGAAAGTCCAGATGGTTTAGGTCTCTTTGGACTATGCTATGATAATTGGCATAAGGGCTAAACTTAGCCTGGAGAAATTTGTAAATGTGTACTCTATGTCATCCCATTTGATTGTGAATGCTTGTGATCCTCCTTTAGAGGTAAAAATATAAGGATTTGCCAGATCAGTGACTCCATACTGTACCTGAGTCTTTGTTCATTTTTCCTAGAAGATTCCAGTATTCCATTCCATTCCATTCCATGTTGCCATAGCAGCTCCAGTTGAGGTTGTTGTTTAGTCACTTAAGTCGTGTCTGGCTCTTTTGCGACACCATGGACTCTAGGCTGCCAGGCTCCTCAGTCCATGAGATTTCACAGGCAAGAATGCTGGAGTGGGTTGCCATTTCCTTCTCCAGGGGATCTTCCTTCTCCAGGGATCAAACCTGCATCTTCTGCACTGGCAGGTGGATTCTCTACCACTGAGCCACCTGGGAAACCTTCAATTGAGGTTACTGTATGGTAAGCGTGTTCATTGGTGTCTGCCACTATTTGTCTTCTTTTTAGTTGTAGGAATGAAATGGGGTACAACAGTTCAACTGACATTTTATTACGTCAGATTCCTTTAAAATCCCAGTTGTTTAACCTTGACTTATTTTTGTTCTATTACTGTTTGATATATTGTTGGCTACCCATTTGTCTTGATCTATCCTCTCTTAATTGTCTCCACAGTTCTCTGAAGTTAAGACTTCTGGCTGCCTCCAAACGTTTCCACTCTTTATTGTCATTGTGCCTGTTTTTCTTTGAAAGCTGTTACCACTTGGTCTCTATCATTGCAAGATTATATCATGGCATTGCTATCAGTGAGCCCAGTTCCATAGCATCTTTAGAGACGCTACATCATTTAAGGGGTGACATCCCTTTCAGCAAGCTTCCAGTTTCCAAGCTCCAGCTTAGTGGCGTGTTGTAGCGACATGTCCTGGGAAACAAACTCACAGAGAAGGACAATGCAGATAGTGGAGTGGAATTTATTACACCGGCGGGCCCAAGGCAGAGTCTCCTTTTAGACAAGGACCCCAACTAGTTTTTGTGAAAACCTTATATACCCTAAGTGTACGTACCCAAACCCACCTCCCCAAATTCCCTGAAACTAGTCTGAACAAAGGAAAAGAATGATACAGTCAAAGAAAACCCATGATTCATACGCTTTAGGCCGAATTGTAGTTAACAGTGGACAGTTATCAATAGGCCTGTGGTCATACCCCAATAGGCATAATAGAATTTATGATTCTATTCAGTTACACAGATAATTAGGGTATTCTTTTAGGTGACAGAGAGTATAGATATGAGCCATGGGGCTCTTCCATTGGTGGGGGCGGGGTGGGGGGAGTCTGGTTTTCCAGTTGGTATGTCGTTTCCATAGATACTGGGCATATAGATCAAAGTCCATAGTCCATTCCAAGATGGAGTCCTGCTTTCAAGACGGAGCCTGTTCTGCCTGTTTCCTCCTTCAGCCGTGTATCAACTTCCATTTTTATGAGTACTCTGACACAGAGTTAAAAATTGTATTGTGATTGAGTGCTCCTATATTGATAAATTCTCCTTTGTTTAACTTTCTGTCCCTTTCCCCTAGATTCATCATTTTCAGAATTCATTTCTTAAAATATTCAGCAAGCTGCTGCTTTTTGAAAATGTTGGCTGGATCCTCCACTCCTGTGCTCCTGGATATAACCCTTTCCCTATGGGAATCTCAGAACTCCTGGGGAAGTGCTGTGACCCAACCACGTGCTTATTTACTCAGTCATGTCCAACTCCTTGAAACCCATGGACTGTAACACACCAGGCTCCTCTGTCCATGGGGATTCTCCAGCTAGAATACTGAAGTGGGTTGCCATGCCTTCCTCCTGGGACGCTTCCCAACCCAAGGATCAAACCCAGGTCTCCCACATTGCAGGAAGATTCTTTACCATTTGAGCCTCCAGAAAGCCCAAGTATACTGGACTGGGTAGCCTATCCCTTTTTCAAGAGGTCTTCCCAACCCAGGAATTGAACCGGGGTCTCTTGCATTGCAGGCAGATTCTTTACCAGCTGAGCTATCAGGGAAGCGCAACCATAGGGTCCAATGGCCAAGAAGGAAGGGAGGGGCATATGCTCAAGAGTGCAAGTATTGTCTTGCAAAGAAGAGACCTCTGGATTGTTCTTAAAGAAGAGTTGGAAATTGGTTCACATCTGTAGATTTTCAAGTGCATTGAGCCAGATGTATACATCCCAAGTCTCAGATTACCTTCGTCCCCAAATAGTGCCTGAATCGATCATTAAAGCTTCCTTGAAACTCTGCCTCACCTACAATGACATTCTGTGTTTTGGCTTCAACTTTATCTGTCCCTCAGCTCCAAGAGAAAAGGATCTTTTATATACTGACAAGAAAGTCCTCTAGGTTTTACACGTCACTTTATTTTTTTTTTTTTACTTTTTAATTAATTTTTATTTTTTAGTTTGTTTTGCTTTACAATACTGTATTCGTTTTGTTACACATTGACATGAATTAGCCATGAGTGTACATGAACTCCCAATCCCGACCCCCACTTTAAATTGCTGATTATCCTAAGCTCTTCACTGTTTTCATCCAGTGTGTTCATTGTCCTGTATAATTAATATTTTCTCTCATCTGTCAAATACCTGGTGTATTGTTTACACAACTGTGTTCTCTTTCACTAAGGTTATTCTGTGTCTATGAAATATGCTGATAAAACAATGACACCTCTAGAATTTACCAGGAGCTATCAGTCCTCCACCCCCAGGGATAACTTATCATGCCAGTCAGTCAGTTGGTGATTCAGCTCCAAAATCATATTTTACAGCCTACTTCTAAAACCACACTTAGGACCCACTCTCTTCAGTCAAAAATCTCTCATTTTAAACAATCAGAAATGGAGATCTCACCCAGGTGGTTTATTCTGGAAGATGGACTGTAAGGAGTAAGGGAAGCAGGACAGAGCAGAGGTGAAGTTGAGATATTCAGTTACAAAAATGTGTTAGCTGATGCTACTAGTAATTCTGGAGCTAAGGTGGACACTCTTGAGTTGTCCAAGTTTTGGCAAGATTGTTGGGCCTTGGTGTCCCTGTGTTCAATATTCACTGATGTAAACTACTGTTGGAAATGGGGCATAATCTTGCCACCTGAGCTGCCACCCATTTACAGTAGGAAATGCCAGGAGAAGTCAGCCGTGATCTCTAAGCAGCCAACATTCCTGGCACCTGAGGGAGTGAGTACCTCGGTGCTGATGAGGGATCTTGGCAGTGAATATATCATCCAGCATATCAGCAGAGAGAAAACAAAATGATGAGTAAGGCAGATTTTTGGAGAATACAGAGTTTAGTTTTAGATATATCCAGTAAGATCTACTTGTTATGCAAACAGATTTGATTAGGCGGTTGGTATGAGTGTAGACTTTGGTTGAGGAGTTGAACTTAAAAAAAATGATATTTTTATGCATGTGCTTCTCAGAGTTGCAGAGCTGATGTTAATGCGTATTTAAATTCTCAAACTGTTGTTCCCCAGTAGTTGTTTCATGTCAGTCTCTCACATTAGAATATAAACTCTACATGTTTTTGGTTCACTCTCCTATTCCTAGTATCTAGCACATAGAAAAAACACAATATAATTTTGCTGATTTCCTGCCAGGACAGAGTGTACCTTTGCTCAGAAATTTAATTAATTAAATATATATATAAATAAGAATGCAGTCTTTTGGTTGCTTTTAAAATAGTTTCATTGCACTTAGAGGGGCACTTTCTGAAACAAATTTAGAAAATATGAATACTTTAGAGAAAAAAATTGGAGGTTTTAGCTTAGAGTTAATGAGGAATTTTTATCACAATATTTATTAAATCATTCTTGATATTTTCTACACTTTAATATTTTAAATTATAGCACATGCATGTAGTCACAGTAAACATGTTGAAAAAAAGTTGCAATAATCCCTCTATTATTGTGTCTATTGATGTGTTTCAAATGATTCTGGAAAAATATGAAACATTCATTATTTTTAACAATCATTTATTAGCAAAAAATCAGGTATTTTTCATCTATAATTTACCTGTTTTTTGAAGAAGAGTTTCTCTCAAATTTCATGATTTGACACATTAATTCTACTATAAACAGAACTGGGCTTACCAGCTCGCACTAGTGATAAAGCACCTGCCTTTAAACGCTGGGGATGTAGGTGATTCAGGTCCTATTCTTGGGTAGGAAGATCGCCTAGAAAAGAGAATGGCACCCTACTCTGATATTTTTGCCTGGAAAATCCCATGGACAGTGGAGCCTGGTGGGCTATAGTCCATGGCTCCACAAAAAGTTGGACATGACTGAGTGGCTGAGCACACATAGCAGTATTAATATATCTTATTGTTCTTATTAAAAATTAAATATTTTAATTTTGATTGTTAAATGTAAAGAAATTGCTTTATTCTCCAAGAGACTTACTAAAAGGGAGTGAGGCATGCTTTTTATTGGTTTCATTATGTTATTGACTTTCCATTTATGAAGCCCTTGTGAATTGTTACTCAGATAATAAACATACCATCCTCTGAGATCAATGACTTGACAAGAGAAGAAATATTAAAAACAAGAGAAAATTTGTGTGTATTTTAAAAGTATGAATTACTAGGTAAAAAATTAAATTAAGGAGTTATAAAACTAGTGGATATGTACCATAGCTTTCTTATCCATTCTTCTGCTTATGGACATCTAGGTTGTTTCCATGTCCTGGCTATTATAAACAGTGCTACGATGAACATTGGGGTACATGTATCTCTTTCAATTCACAATGGAGTATTACCCAGCCATTAAAAAGAATACATTTGAATCAGTTCTAATGAGATAGATGAAACTGGAGCCGATTATACAGAGTGAAGTAAGCCAGAAAGAAAAACACCAATACAGTATACTAATACATATATATGGAATTTAGAAACATGGTAATGATAACCCTGTATGCGAGACAGCAAAACACACACAGATGTATAGAACGGACTTTTGGACTCTGAGGAAAGGAAGAGGGTGGGATGATTTGGGAGCATGGCACTGAAACATGTATACTATCATGTAAGAAATGAATTGCCAGTCTATGTTCGATACAGGATACAGGATGCTTGGGGCTGGTGCACGGGGATGATCCAGAGAGATGATATGGGGTGAGAGGTGAGGGGGTTCAGGATTTGGAACTCATGTACACCCGTGGCAGATTCATGTCAATGTATGGCAAAACCAATACAGTATTGTAAAGTAAAATAAAGTAAAATTAAAAAAATAAATAAAATTAGTGGAGTATGATTAGAGGATCAGATGGTTGGATGGCATCACCGACTCAATGGATATGAGTTTGAGCAAGCTCCAGGAGTTGGTGATGGACAGGAAAGTCTGAAGTGCTGCAATCCATAGGGTCACAGAGAGTCAGACACAACTGACTACTGAACTGGACTGAACTGATGATGATTTACTAGGCTGAGATAATATTGCAGATATGACGGTAGTTAAACCCAAAAATTACTTATTGAATCATTGAAAATGTTATTCTAGCATGATAAATACAATATAATATTTTTTAAAATATAGAGCAAGATTATGCATCATATAAAATAGACTAGCTTGAGATTCATGAAAAGTGAAGCATTTCTGTGTGAAAATCATCCTGACAGCTAAATCTGTTAAGTAATTTCAAAAAATATTATTCACTCTGATTTGTGAGAACTTTGTTTTACTTCCTGTGGACTGTAACTGGAAGGGATAATATATTTAGACTTATGTGGGTGTATGTCTTGGGAAATGACCAGATTTATTGTGAAGACTTATGTTGTCATTTTTCAGAAGCACTTCTTTGTGATCAGCTAGTTAAGCACTATCACTGGGATGATGATGCATTAATTTCTGTCCTTATAAGTGTCTTTAGAAAGGGTTATGCTGAAAACAACATGCTGAAAGATTTGTATGCTGATATACAAATAAGGGGAAAAACAAAAACTTCTTTTTATCATAATCTAGTAAATAAATGTATTTAATTATAATAAATAA
>SJXQ01011320.1:80911-119093 GCA_006408695.1 Aepyceros melampus
ACTCCATTCTGAAGGAGATCAGCCCTGGGATTTCTTTGGAAGGAATGATGCTAAAGCTGAAACTCCAGTACTTTGGCTACCTCATGCGAAGAGTTGACTCATTGGAAAAGACTCTGATGCTGGGAGGGATTAGGGGCAGGAGGAGAAGGGGATGACAGAGGATGAGATAGCTGATGGCATCACTGACTCGATGGACGTGAATCTGAGTGAACTCTGGGAGTTGGTGATGGACTGGGAGGCCTGGCATGCTGTGATTCATGGGGTCACAAAGAGTCGGACATGACTGAGTGACTTAACTGAACTGATAATACATTATTTTATAAATACATTTTAAATAAAAATGTATTTATTTATAAATAAATGTATTTATAATATGTAAATAAATGTGTATTATATTAAAATTTTCATTTTATTTCAACAGTTTTCTTTTGTGTGTCTACATTTGACATTTTACTTGTTTTTGGACTAATGGAACCTAGCATGATTTCTGAAGACACACAGATAGGAGGAGGAGACCAATTCTAAATAACTAATCATTGAAACATAAGTTCAAGTAGGCTGTAAGACAACCTGTAATATAAGAACAGAATGTTATGTGGATTTATTAAGATTTGTCCTATTTGTGGACATCATTAATGGCTTCTTAGAGGAGAATAGTGATTTGAGCTAGTTCCAAAGAACAGAAAAAATAACTGATACAGAAGAGAATTCTAGATAAAAGGGATTTATAAAGGTGAAAATTGTGAAATAATCATGAGCATATTTATAAGTCATATGACCTGCCATTCTCTGTTGGCACAAAGTCCATCTTGTCCTCCCACCAAATGAAAGTATGTTAAAACTATTCAGTGATTTTCAAGTTTCCACTAAACCTGCTTGTCACATATTTCTAGACCATTGCTTATGAAGGAGAGCAAAGAGATGGTCTTCCTATAACTAAACCATCTCCAGAAAAATTAAAATTTTCGTATCTTTACAATAAGATAATTTAACAGGTATCATTTACTCCAGTATGGCCTCTGTCTTGATAATCCCAGACCTAAGACTCTGGTCTACCATGTAATAAGGGCAACCTTTCTAGATGAACACTGAAGATAGTCCCACTCTTTGTGACTTGGTTGTTGTCCAGTCCCTGAGTTGTGTCTGACTCTTTTTGCCCCATGGATTGCAACATGTCAGGCTCCCTTATCCTTCAGTATCTCCTCCTGTTTGCTCGGGTTCACGCCCATTGAGTCAACGATGCTATGTAACCATCTCATCCTCTGTTCCCTTCTTTTGCCTTCGATCTTTCCCAGCATCAGGGTCTTTTCCAATGAGTCAGTTCTTCGCATCTGTTCTGTTCTGTTCAGTCGCTCAGTCGTGTCCGACTCTCTGCGACCCCATGAATCGCGGCACGCCAGGCCTCCCTGTCCATCACTAACTCCTAGAGTTCACTCAGACTCACGTGCATTGAGTCCATGATGCCATCCAGCCATCTCATCCTCGGTCGTCCCCTTCTCCTCCTGCCCCCAATCCCTCCCAGCATCAAGGTCTTTTCCAATGAGTCAACTCTTCGCACGAGGTGGCCAAAGAACTGGAGCTTCAGTTTTAGCATCATTCCTTCCAAAGAAATCCCAGGGTTGATCTCCTTCAGAATGGACTGGTTGGATCTCCTTGCAGTCCAAGGGACTCTCAAGAGTCTTCTCCAACACCACAGTTCAAAAGCATCAGTTCTTCGGCGCTCAGCCTTCTTCACAGTCCAACTCTCAATCTACACATGACCACAGTAAAAACCATAGCCTTGACTAAATGGACCTTAGTCGGCAAAGTAATGTCTCTGCTTTTGAATATACTATCTAGATTGGTCATAACTTTTCTTCCAAGGAGTAAGCGTCCTTTAATTTCATGGCTGCAGTCACCATCTGCAGTGATTTTGGAGCCCAAAAAAAAACAAAGTCTGACACTGTTTCTACTGTTTCCCCATCTATTTCCCATGAAGTGATGGGGCCAGATGCCATGATCTTCGTTTTCTGATGTTGAGCTTTAAGCCAACTTTTTCACTCTCCTCTTTCACTTTCAACAAGAGGCTTTTTAGCTCCTCTTCACTTTCTGCCATAAGGGTGGTGTCATCTGCATATCTGAGGTGATTGATATTTCTCCCGGCAATCTTGATTCTAGCTTGTGTTTCTTCCAGTCCAGTGTTTCTCATGATGTACTCTGCATATAAGTTAAATAAGCAGGGTGACAATATACAGCCTTGACGTACTCCTTTTCCTAGTGGCCAAAATATTGGAGCTTCAGCTTCAGAATCAGTCTTTCCAATGAATATTCAGGGTTGATTTCCTTTAGAATTGAATGGTTTGATTTCCTTGCAGTCCAGGGAACTCTCAAGAGTCCTCTCCAGCACCACAATTCGAAAGCATCAGTTCTTTTTTTATGATCCAGCCCTTTGTTGTACCCCAAGATATGTTATTTAATCTTGTAAATCAGATCATGCAAATGTATATCATTATTTCCGAAGGGTAAAGCAGATTATTTTCCAACCACCAGACAGAAGTAAGACACCAGATCTGTTTCACTCATACAGAAGGTCTAAAGATCTTTGCGAAGGCATAGAATGTGGAGATTCTTTCAGTTATATTTTGGCTTCAGTGAATACACAGTCATAGATAGTTACTTCTGCTTGATTACCAGTCCAATTTATTCAGTGTCCACTACTTAGGAACAGTAAATTTGTGGAAGAAAACAATGAATTCAGTTTTTATATGGTGGAATTTAGATACTCCTCAAAGTCCATTGTAAATGCTACTACTACTAATAGCTACCATTAGTCAAATGCTAGTTTTATACTAAGGCTGGAACTATATTCTTTACATGAATTGATTTGTGATTTGTGTAATGAATATTTTGTACATATAGATGAGGAAATTACAGCTTAGAGAAAGAAACCAAGGGAGAGTTAAACATATCCTATATTCTTGAAAGCTATCCAAAGAGGTGATAGTTAAACTTGTGAAGTGAATATAATTGCTAAGGGAGAGTGTATATGGTGACAAAAGAGGGCTGATTGTTGAGCATAACTAAACTCTTTGGCTTGTATAGAGATTAGATGGCAAAAACTAGAACCATCAGTGGTATTCCAAGTGGCTGGACAAGGGAGAAATTGTCTTTTTTAAAATACAGAGATATTTTCATGTGACCAAAAGCAAAACTAATATACTGATGCATGATTCAGAAATAGTAAAGTCATGCAAGCATAAGAACAGTGAAATAAATGTAAATGAAGATCAAGATGGGAACAGAGGGCATTTTCCACCATTGACTCATTTCTTTTACTACTTATGTCAAGGTGCTCTGGTCTGGAGATATGGTAAAGATAAGTGAGAATTTGCTTGTCATTCAGGGGTAGACAAAGAAAAGAAAAAAACCTAAACACATTACTGAAAACATAATTTTTGTTATGTATCTGTTAGTGCCCTGAGAGGAAACAGATGGGATAGTTTAACTGGTAATTTTAAAGAAGTTTAATAAAGTGTTTATGAAAACTAGAATAGATACTAACCCCAGGATTGGAAATAGCTGGAATCTACTCATGGCTCTACCTCTAAAAAGAGTAAATTGCTAACAGAATTCAGAGAAAAACAGTGACTAAAGAAGACAACCAGGTAAAAACTATGGCCTTCCCAGAGATGCTGCCAAGCTTGGGAATCCCCTCTGGAGGAAAGACTTAAGTAGAGTACATAATGGAGCTCTACCTTTCTCCACTCTTTGACCTTCTGTTAGTGACACTCATTGACCAATGAGTATCTAACCAACCATAAGTTGTAGGATAAGAGACTTCATTCCTGTAAATCAAAAAGGTCAGCCTCTGCACACATACAGCAGAATGGAGAAGGATTTGTAAGAATGCATACAGAAGTCTGTTGTTTAGCAGCAATCTGTCTTCTTAAGGTTCTTCCCAAGAACACAAATTTAACACACAAAATATATACACTTCCCATATTTAACACACAAATATATATACTCTTGAGGGTAAAAAGAATGAAGATATAAGAGTTCTAAGGTTAAAACTTAGCAAGTGGAAGATTTTCTTGTTATTTGTCCCCATAGGATGCCATACTGTGCCTTTCTACATCTTCTATCCTTGTCATTTATGTAGCCCTTGGGGATTAATTATGCATACAGAGAAAATAAATCACATTATCAGTTATATCATAAACCTCAATATAGTTATGCACAGTCAAACCCCAAATAAAGACATTTCATTTGTGAGTACTTAGTCATTAGTGTGAAAGAGACTTTATAGTGGACAAGTTGAGTAGAAACAATATTTCAGAAGAAATGAGATGTGAATGTTCCCCACAGAATCAGAAGACATGAATCTAAGTTATTCTTTTAGGAAATGTGATGGTAAATATATAATATCTTGAGAGAAAATCACTGGACAGAAGAAGAGTCTCACTTTATATGCAAATGATTAAAATACATTCCTCAACTGAGGTAAAACAAGGATGAAATAAGACTTTTACCAAGTAAGGAAGGATTGGGGAAGAGTGATGTAGATAATTCTCAGAGAAGGTACTTTGAGGATGAGCCACGAGTTTAGAAATACAGATGACAACAGAGTTGTCTCCTCAGTAGTAAAATAGAATATGCTTTCTTTAATATCAAAAGATTTAGTTATAACTCAAGAAAAATTGAAGATAAAAAGAAATCACATCATATCATAGATTATAATCAAGTTGTCAGGAATGTGGGGAGAGTGTCAATCTACGTAAGTGTGAGCTCCATGCAAAAGTGTTTTAATGAAGGGCTTTTTGTCAGAAGGATCAGAGTTCACACACATTTTAAGTAATAAGAGAACAATTTTAAAGCTATACAGAGGATAAGGTCGTACCTCATACAAAATACAAAAAGACCATCAGCCCTTGGGAAGAGCAAAAAGATAGTAGGTCCAGCACTTTTTAGGAATGAAAACATTATGCAGAATTCAAAGCTTCAGGCTGTGAACATGTATTTTAGTGTTGTGCCACCAGCAAATCAATAATTCTCTTTGTATCTGTCTTCTTTCCCCAGTATAAGCTGGATACTTGTTTTTATGCTATTCAGTTGAAAATATTACCAGCTTTGTTAGAAATCATTGTCCAGAATTGTCAAGTATGTTATATTAAACTGCTAGAAACATAACTTACCTGCCCAGTGCTCCAGTGCTTATCCGTGGTTTAATGAGAGTATGGAGTCATAGTCAAAGTCATGTTTGTGCATCAGTTCAGTTCAGTTCAGTCGCGCAGTCGTGTCCGACTCTTTGCGACCCCATGAATGGCAGCACGCCAGGCCTCCCTGTCCATCACCAACTCCCGGAGTTCACTCAGACTCACGTCCATTGAGTCTGTGATACCATCCAGCCATCTCATCCTCGGTCGTCCCCTTCTCCTCGTGCCCCCAATCCCTCCCAGCATCAGGGTCTTTTCCAATGAGTCAACTCTTCGCATAAGGTGCCCAAAGTACTGGAGCTTCAGTTTTAGCATCATTCCTTCCAAAGAAATCCCAGGGTTGATCTCCTTCAGAATGGACTGGTTGGATCTCCTTGCAGTCCAAGGGACTCTCAAGAGTCTTCTCCAACATCACAGTTCAAAAGCATCAATTCTTCGGCGCTCAGCCTTCTTCACAGTCCAACTCTCACATCCATACATGACCACAGGAAAAACCATAGCCTTGACTAGACGGACCTTAGTCGGCAAAGTAATGTCTCTGCTTTTGAATATACTATCTAGGTTGGTCATAACTTTTCTTCCAAGGAGTAAGCGCCTTTTAATTTCATGGCTGCAGTCACCATCTGCAGTGATTTTGGAGCCCAAAAAAACAAAGTCTGACACTGTTTCTACTGTTTCCCCATCTATTTCCCATGAAGTGATGGGGCCAGATGCCATGATCTTCGTTTTCTGAATGTTGAGCTTCAAGCCAACTTTTCCACTCTCCTCTTTCACTTTCAACAAGAGGCTTTTTAGCTCCTCCTCACTTTCTGCCATAAGGGTGGTGTCATCTGCATATCTGAGATTATTGATATTTCTCCCAGCAATCTTGATTCCAGCTTGTGTTTCTTCCAGTCCAGCATTTCTCATGATGTACTCTGCATATAAGTTAAATAAGCAGGGTGACAATATACAGCCTTGACGTACTCCTTTTCCTATTTGGAACCAGTCTGTTGTTCCATGTCCAGTTCTAACTGTTGCTTCCTGACCTGCATACAGATTTCTCAAGAGGCAGGTCAAGTGGTCTGGTATTCCCATCTCTTNCAGGAGGAGAAGGAGATGACCGAGGATGAGATGGCTGGATGGCATCACTGACTCCATGGGCATGGGTCTGGGTGAACTCTGGGAGTTGGTGATGGACAGAGAGGCCTGGCGTGGTGCAATTCATGGGATCTCAAAGAGTTGGACATGACTGAGCGACTGAACTGAACTGAACAGTACTTATACATTCTGCACCTGGTTGAATCATCGCTGCAGAGCCATGGATATAGAAAGCTGTAGTTGTATGTGGATGTTTTACTGTGTTTGTAGTTGGCAATGCTCACCTCCAAGTTGTTCAAGGGTCAACTACATTATTTGTTTTCATCCAACATCAATGCATATACACACAGACACATAGATACACAAAGAGTGACATACTACTGAATAAATATATTTATAGATTATATACTTTTAATTATTATTTTAATTGGAGGCTAATTACTTGCTCCTTGGAGGAAAAGTTATGACCAAACTTGACAGCATGCTAAAAAACAGAAATATTTCTCTGCCAACAAAGGTCCATCTAGTCAAAGCTATGGGTTTTCCAGTAGTCATGTATGGATATGAAAGTTGGACTATAAAGAAAGCTGAGCACTGAAGAATTGATGCTCTTAAACTGTGGTGCTGGAGAAGACTCTGGAGAGTCCCTTGGACTGGAAGGAGATCCAACCAGTCTATCCTAAAGGAAATCAGCCCTGAATATTCATTGGAAGGACTGATGAAGCTGAAACTCCAGTACGTTGGCCACCTGCTGCAAAAAGCTGAGTCATTTGAAAAGACCCTGATGCTGGGAAAGATTGAAGGCGGGAGGAGAAGGGAACAAAAGAGCATCCTCTTTTGTTGGATGCCATCCAACTGGCATCACCGACTCAATGGACATAAGTTTGAGTAAGCTCCAGGAGTTGGTAATGGACAGGGAAGCCTGGTGTGCTGCAATCCATGGGCTCACAAAGAGCAGGGCACTACTAGAGTGACTTAACTGAATGGAAAATCTGTTTGAAATTAACTGATAAGCTTAAACAAAAAATTGTTTCATAGAGCGGTATATGATTGCAGTAGGCTTTAAAGGATTAGTAGTTATTCCAGTGGGAAAATAGGCATTAATAGGAAAAAAAAATAGTAGGACCCAAAAGCAAATATGCCTGAAATTAACATGGAATTTGGGAAAATGTTAAGTGTGTCATAGATAAAGCAAGGGTTAAATGTACAAACTTGTCTAGGGAAGATTCTGAAGTAGTAAACCAGGCCAAACAATCAGGACTATTGCCATAAGCTTGGATTTTTATTGTTTCTAGTGATTAAGAGACCAGAGACAGTCAATGAATTTACTGTGAGAATTGCAGGATATGGTTGGCATTTTGACTTTTTTAAATTTTTTAAAATTGATTTATTTATTTTAATTGGAAGCTAATTACTTGACAATATTGTAGTGATTTTTGCCATACATTGACATGAATCAGCCATGGGTGTACATGTGTTCCACATCCTGAACCCCCCTCCCACCACCATCTGCAACACACCCCTCAGGGTCATCCCGGTGCTCCAGCCCTAAGCACCCTGTCTCATGCATCAAACCTGGACTGGTGATCTATTTCACATATGGTAATATACATGTTTCAATGCTATTCTCTCAAATCATCCCACCCTTGCCTTCTGCCAGAGTCCAAAAGTCTATTCTTTTTATCTGTGTCCCTTTTTCTGTCTCACATATAGGGTCATCGTTACCATCTTTCTAAATTCCATATATATGCGTTAATATACTGCAATGGTGCTTTTCTTTCTGACTTACTTCACTCTGTATAATAGGTTCCAGTTTCATAGACCTCATTAGAACTGATTCAAATGCATTCTTTTTAACAGCTGAAAAATATTCCATTGTGCATATGTATCACAGCTTTCTCATCCATTCATCTGCTGATGGACATCTAGGTTGCTTCCATGTCCTAGCTATTGTAAACAGTGCTGCGATGAACACTGGGGTACACGTGTCTCTTTCAATTCTAGTTTCCTTGATGTGTATGCCCAGTAATGGGATTGCTGGGTCGTGTTGCAGTTCTATTTCCAGTTTTTTAAGGAATCTCCACACTATTCCTCATAATGGCTGTACTAGTTTGCACTCACATCAACAGTGTAAGAGGGTTCCCTTTCTCTGCACCCTCTCCAGCATTTATTGTTTGTGGACTTTTGGATCGCAGCCATTCTGAATGGTACCTCATTGTGCTTTTGATTTGCATTTCTTTGATAATGAGTGATGTTGAATATCTTTTCATGTGTTTGTTAGCCATCTATATGTCTCCTTTGGAGAAATGTCTATTTAGTTCTTTGGCCCATTTTTTGATTATATTGTTTATTTTTCTTGTATTGAACTACATGAGCTGTTTGTATAATTTGAGATTAATTCTTTGTCAGTTGCTTCATCAGCAATTATTTTCTCCCATTATGAAGGCTGTGTTTTCATCTTGCTTATAGTTTCCTTCATTGTACAAAAGCTTTTAAGTAGGTCCCATTTGTTTATTTTTTGCTTTTATTTCCATTACTCCAGGAGGTAGGTCGTAGAGGGTCCTGTTGTGATTTATATCAAAGAATGTTTTATCTATATTATCCTCTAGGAATTTGATAGTTTCTGTTCTTACATTTAGATCTTTAATTGATTTTGAGTTTATTTTTGTGTATGGTGTTAGAAAGTGTTCTAGTTTCATTCTTTTACAAGTGGTTGACCAGTTTTCCCAGTACCACTTGTAAAAGACATTGTCTTTTCTCTACTGTATATTCTTGCCTCATTTGTCAAAAATAAGGTGTCCATAGGTGCATGGATTTATCTCTGGGCTTTCTATTTTGTTCCATTGATCTTTATTTCTGTCTTTGTGCCAGTACAATACTGTCTTGAAGACTGTGGCTTTGTAGTATAGTCTGAAGTCAAGCAGATTGACTCCTCCAGTTCCATTCTTCTTCCTCAAGATTACTTTGGCTATTTGAGGGTTTTTTTTTTTTTTTTGTATTCCCATGCAAATTGTGAAATTATTTGTTCCAGTTCCCTGAAAAATACCTTTGGTAACTTGATGGGAATTGCATTGAATATATAGATTGTTTTGGGTATTACACTCATTTTCACTATATAGATTATTCTGATCCATGATTATGGTATATTTCTCCATCTATTTGTATCATTTTTTTAAATTTCTTTCTTCGATGTTTTATAGTTTTCTATATATAGGTCTTTTGTTTCTTTTAGTTCAGTTCAGTTTGGTCGCACAGTCATGTCTTACTCTGCGATCCCATGGACTGCAGCATGCCAGGCCTACCTGTCCATCACCAACTCCCAGAGTTTACTCAAACTCATGTCCATTGAGTCTGTGATGCCATCCTCTGTCGTACCCTTCTCCTCCTGCCTTCAATCTTTTCCAGCATAACGGTCTTTTCAAATGAGTCAGGTCTCCGCATCAAGTGGCCTAAGTATTGGAGTTTCAGGTTCAACATCAGTCCTTCAAAAGAACATTCAGGACTGATTTCCTTTAGGATAGACTGGTTGGATCTCCTTGCAGCCCAAGGGAATCTCAAGAGTCTTATCCAACATCACAGTTCAAAAGCATCAATTCTTCCACGCTCAGTGTTCTTTGTAGTCCAACTCTCACATCCATACATGACTATTGGAAAAACCATAGCCTTGAATAGATGAAACTTTGTTTGCAAAGTAATGTGTTTGCTTTTCAATATGCTGTCTAGGTTGGTCAGAACTTCTTCCAAGGAGCAAAGGTCTTTTCATGGCTGCCATCTACATCTGCATTGATTTTTGAGCCCCCCAAAATAAAGTCAGCCACTGTTTCAATTGTTTCTCCATCTATTTGCTATTAAGTATGGGACTGGATACGATGATCTTTCTTTTCTGAATGTTGAGCTTTAAACCAACATTTTTACTCTCCTCTTTCACTTTCATCAAAAAGCTGTTTAATTCTCACTTTCTGCCATAAGGGTGGTGTCATCTGCATATCTGAGGTTACTCATATTTCTCCCAGCAATCTTGATTCCAGCTTGTGCTTCCTCCAGCCCAGCATTTCTCATGATGTACTCTGTATATATATATGTAAGTTAAATAAGCAGGGTGATATACACAGCCTTGAGACACTTCTTTAATGATTTGGAACCAGTCTCTTGTTACATGACCACTTCGAACTATTGCTTCTTGACCTGCATCAGGTCTTTCAAGAGGCAGGTCAGGTGGTCTGGTATTCCCATCTCTCTCAGAATTTTCCAGTTTATTATGATCCACACAGTAAAATGCTTTGGCATAGTCAATAAAGCAAAAAGAGATGTTTTTCTGGAACTCTCATTTTCTTGATGAACCAGCGGATGTTGGCAATTTGATCTCTGGTTCCTCTGCCTTTTCTAAAACAAGCTTCAACATCTGGAAGTTCATGGTTCACGTATTTGTTGAAGCCTGGCTTGGAGAATTTTGAGCATTACTTTACCAGCGTGTGAGATGAGTGCAATTGTGTGGTAGTTTGAGCATTCTTTGGCATTGCCTTTCTTAGGGACTGAAATGAAACTGACCTTTTCCAGTCCTGTGGCCACTGCTGAGTTTTTCAAATTTGCTGGGATATAGAGTACAGCACTTTCATAGCATCATCTTTTAGGATTTGAAATAGCTCAACTGAAATTGCATCACCTCCACTAGCTTTGTTCATAGTGATGCTTCCTAAGGCCCACTTGACTTCACATTCCAGGATGTCTGGCTCTACGTGAGTGATCACACTATTGTGATTATCTGGGTCGTGTAGATCTTTCTTGTACAGTTCTTCTATGTATTCTTGCCACCTCTTCTTAACATCTTCTGCTTCTGTTAGATCCATACCATTTGTGTCATTTATTGAGCCCATCTTTGCATGAAATATTCCCTTGGTATCTCTCATTTTCTTAAAGAGATCTCTATCCTTTCCCATTCTATTGTTTTCCTCTATCTCTTTGCGTTGATCACTGAGGAAGGCTTTCTTATCTCTCTTTGCTATTCTTTGGAACTCTGTATTCAAATGAGTATATCTTTGCCTTTCTCCTTTGCTTTTTGCTCCTCTTCTTTTCACAGCTACTTTTAAGGCCTCCTCAGACAGCCATTTTTCTTTTTTTAAATTTCTTTTCTAGGGGATGTTCTTGCTCCCTGTCTCCTGTACAATCTCACCAACTTCTGTCCATAGTTCATCAGGCAGTCTGTTTACAAGATCAGTCCCTTAACTCTATTTCTCACTTCCACTGTATAATTGTAAGGGATTTAATTTAGGTCATATCTGAATAGTCTAGTGGTTTTCCCTACTCTTTTCAATTTAAGTCTGAATTTGGCAATAAGGAGTTCATGATCTGAGCCACAGTCAGCTCCCAGTCTTGTTTTTGCTGATTTTATAGAGCTTCTCCATCTTTTGCTGTAAGAAGATAATCAATTTCATTTCAGTTTTGACCATATGGTGATGTCCATGTGTAGAGTCCTCTCTTGTATTGCTGGAAGAGGGTGTTTGCTATGACCAGTATGTTCATTCTCTTAACATAATTCAATTAGCCTTTGCCCTGTTTCATTTTGTACTCCAAGGCCAAATTTGCCTGTTACTCCAGGTGTTTCTTGACTTCCTACTTTTGTATTCCAGTCCCTTATAATGAAAAAGACATATTTTGGGGGTATTAATTCTAGAAGGTCTTGTAGGTCTTCATAGAACCATTCAACTTCAGCTTCTTCAGCATTACTGATCGGGACATAGACTTGGATTACCATGATATTGAATGCTTTGCCTTGGAGACGAGCAGAGATCATTCTGTCATTTTTAAGACTGCATCCAAGAACTGCATTTTGGACTCTTGTTGATTATGATGGCTGCTCCATTTCTTCTAAGGGATTCTTGCCCACAGTAGTAAATATAATGGTTATCTGAATTAAATTTACCCATTCCAGTCCATTTTAGTTCACTGATTCCTAAAATGTCAACGTTCACTCTTGCCATCTTCTCTCTGATCACTTCCAATTTGCCTTGATTCATGGACTTATCATTTCAGGTTCCTATGCAATATTGCTCTTTACAGCAGTGGGCCTTGTTTCCATCACCAGTTACATCCACAACTGTGTATTGTTTTTGCTTTGGCTCCATCTCTTCATTCTTTCTGGAGTATTATTTCTCCACAGATCTCCAATAGCATATTGGGCACCTACTGATGTGGGGAGTTCACCTTTCAATGCCCTATTTTTTTTGCCTTTTAATACATTCCTGGGGTTCTCAAGGCAGGAATACTTGAAGTGGTTTGCCATTCCTTTCTCCAGTGGACCACATTTTGTCAGAACTGTCCACCACGACCTGTCCATCTTGGGTGGCCCCACACGGCATGGCTCACAGTTTCACCTAGTCAGACAAGGCTGTGGTCCATGTGATTAGATTGGTTATACTTTTCTGTGATGGTGTTTTTCAGCCTATCTGCCTGTTTATTTCTTTAGGTAGATATATTCCTATGTATTTTATTCTGTTTGTTGCAATGATGAATGGAATTAATTGTTTCCTTGATTTCTCTTTGTGTTTTCTCATTGTTAGTATATAGGAATGCAAGGGATTTCTCTGTGTTAATTTTATATCTTGCAACTCTACTGTATTCATTGCTCTAGTAATTTTCTGATGGTGTCTTTAGGGTTTTCTATGCAAAGGATCATGTCATCTGCAAAGAGTGGGAGTTTTCCTTCTTCTTTTCCAGTTAGGATTCCTTTTATTCCTCTTTTTCCTCTTATTGCTGTGGCTAAAACTTCCAAAACCAAGTTGAATAGTAGTGATGAGAGTAGGCACCCTTGTCTGGTTCCTGACTTTAGGGGAAATGCTTTCAATTTTTCACCATTGAGGATAAAGTTTGCTGTGGGTTTATCATTTATGGCTTTTATTATGTTGAGGTATGGTCCTTCTATGCCTGCTTTCTGGAGGATGTTTATCATAAATGGATGTTGAATTTTGTCAAAGTCTTTCTCTGCATCTACTGAGATAATCATATGGCTTTTATCTTTCAATTTGTTGATTTGGTGCATCACATTGATTGAATTGTGAATACTGAAGTATTCTTGCATCCCTTGGATAAAGCCCAGTTGGTCATGATATATGATCTTTTTAATATGTTGTGGGATTCTGTTTGTAGAATTTTGTTGAGGATTTTTGCATCTATGTTCATCAGTGATATTGGCCTGTTGTTTGTTTGTTTGTTTGTTTTTTCTGGCATCTTTGCTTGGTTTTGGTATTAGAGTGATGGCCTATAGAATGAGTTTGGCAGTTTACCTTCCTCTTCAATTTTCTGGAAGAGATTGAGTAGGATGATGTTAGCTCTTCTCTAAACTTGTGGTAAAATTCACCTGTGAAGCCATCTGGTCCTGGGCTTTTGTTTATTGGAAAAATTTTAATTACAGTTTCAATTTTCATGCTTGTGATGGGTCTGTTAAGATTTTCTGTTCCTTCCTAGTTCAGTTTTGGAAGTTTATACATTTCTAAGAATTTGTCCATTTCTTCCAAGTTGTCTATTTTATTGACATAAAGCTGTTGATAGTAGTCTCTTATGATCCTTTGTATTTCTGTGTTGTCTGTTGCAATTTCTCCATTTTTCGTATCTAATTTTGTTGATTTGATTTCTCTCCTTTTTTTTCTTGATAAGTCTGACTAATGGTTTGTCTATTTCATTTATCTTCTCAAATAAACAGCTTTTAGTTTTGTTGATTTTTACTATAGTCTCCTCTGTTTCTTTGCCATTTATTTCTACCCTAATTTTTTATGATTTTTTTCCTTTACTAACCCTGAGGTTCTTCATTTCTTCTTTTTCTAGTTGCTTTAGGTGTAAAGTTAGGTTATTTGTTTGATTTTCCTTTTGTTCCTTGAGGTAAGCTTGTATTGCTATGCACCTTCCCCTTAGCGCTGCTTTTAATGAAATCCATAGGTTTTGGGTTATGGTGTTTTCACATCACTCATTTCTATGCATATTTTTATTTCTTCTGTGGTTTGTTGGTTATTCAGAAGCATGTCGATTAGCCTATGTATGTTTGTATTTATAATACATATATATATATATATATTTTTCCCCTGTAGTTGACATCTAATCTTACCGCATTGCAATCAGAAAAGATGCTTGAAATGATTTCAATTATTTTTTAATTTACCAAGGCTAGATTTATGGCCCAGGATGTGATCTATCCTGGAGAAGGTTCCATGTGACTTGAGAAATAGGTGAAAACATTGTTTTGGGGTGAAATGTCCTAGAGATATCAATTAGGTCTAATTGATCCATTAATCATTTAAAGTTTGAGTTTCCTTGCTAATTTTCTGTTTAGTTCATCTTGAGGTATTAAAGTCTCCCACTATTATTGTGTTACTGTTCATTTCCCCTTTCATACTTGTTAGTATTTGCCTTACATATTGTGGTGCTCCTATGTTGGGTGCATATATATTTATAATTGTTATATCTTCTTGGATTGATCCTTTGATGATTATGTAGTGTCCTTCTTTGTCTCTTTTCACAGCCTTTATTTCAATGTCTATTTTATCTGATATGATTATTGCTATGCCTGCTTTCTTTTGGTCTCCATTTGCATGAAATATCTTTTTCCAGGCCTTCACTTTTAGTCTGTATGTGTCCCTTGTTTTGAGGTGGGATTCTTGTAGACAACATATATAGAGGTCTTATTTTTTTTATCCATTCAGCCACTCTTTGTTCTTTTGGTGGGGCATTCAACCCATTTGCATTTCAGGTAATTATTGATAAGTATGATCCCATTCCCATTTGCTTTGTTGTTTTGGGTTTGAGTTTATAAACATTATCTGTGTTTCCTGTCTAGAGAAGTTCCTTTGGAATTTGTTGAAGAGCTGTTTTTGTGGTGCTGAATCCTCTCAGCTTTTGCTTGTCTGTAAAGCTTTTGATTTCTCCTTCATATTTGAATGAGATCCATGCTGGGTATAGTAATCTGGGTTATAGGTTTTGCTCTTTCATCCCTTTAAGTATGTCCTGCCATTCCCTCCTGGCCTGAAGAGTTTCTACTGAAAGATCAGCTGTTATCCTTGTGGGAATCTCCTTGTGTGTTCTTTGTTACTTTTCCCTTGATGCTTTTAATATTTGCTCTTTGTGTTTGATCTTTGTTAATTTGATTAATATGTGTCTTGTAGTGTTTCACCTTGGATTTATCCTGTTTGGGACTCTCTAGGTTTCTTCGATTTGAGCGGCTATTTCCTTACCCATTTTAGGGAAGTTTTATACTATTATCCCCTCAAGTATTATCTCCTCATGGCCTTTCTTTTTGTCTTCTTCTTCTGGGACTCTCTTATTCTAATGTTGGGGTGTTTAACATTGTCTCAGAGGTATCTGAGGTTGTCCTCATTTCTTTTAATTCTTTTTGCTTTTTTTCCTCCCTGCTTCATTTATTTCCACCATTCTATCTTCCGCCTCACTTATCCTGTCTTCTGCCTCATTCTACCATTGGTTCCTTCCAGAGTGCTTTTGATGTCATTTATTGCATTATTTATTAGTGGTTGATTCTTTTTTTAGTTCTTCTAAGTCCTTGTTAAACATTTCTTGCATCTTCTCAATCTTTGTCTCCAGTCAATTTATCTGTAATTCCATTTAGTTTTCAAAATGTTGAATCATATTTACTGTCATTATTCTGAATTCTTTTTCAGGTAGATTCCCTATCTCCTCCTCTTTGGTTTTGTCTGGTGGGCATTTATCATGCTCCTTTATCTGCTGAATATGTCTCTGCCTTTTCATTTTGTTTAGATTGCTGTGTTTGGGGTGACTTTTCTTTATTCTGGAAGTTTGTGGTTCCTTTTTATTGTGGAGGTTGCTCCCTGTAGATGGGGTTATATGAGGGTCTTGTCAAGGTTTTCTGGTTAGGGAAACTTGCATCTGTATTCCGGTGGGTGGAGCTGGAACTCTTCACTCTGGAGTGCAATGAAGTGTCCAATAGTGAGGTTTGAGGTGTCTGTGGGTTTGGTGTGACCTTTGGCCACCTGTGTATTAATGCTCAGGTTTGTGTTCCTGTGTTGCTGGAGAATCAGCATGATATGTATTGCTCTGAAGCTTGTTAGCTCTTGGGTGAAGCTTGGTTTCAGTGTACCTATGGAGATTTTTGGATGAGCTCTTGTTGATTAATGTTCCCTGGACTCAGAAGTTTTCTGGTGTTCTCAAGTTTTGGATTTAAGCCTCCTGCCACTGGCTTTCAGTCTTATTCTTACAGTAGCCTCAACACTTCTCCATCCATACAGCACAGATGATAAAATATCTAGTTTAATGGTGACAACATTCTCCACAGTGAGGGACACCCAGTGAGGTTCACAGAGTTACTGGAGAAGAGAAGAGGGAAGAGGGAGATAGAGGTGACCAGGATGACAAGAGAGGGAATCAAAAGGGGAAAGAGCACTCTAGCCAGAAATCTATTCCCTATGTGCTCTCCACATTCTGGAATACTCAGAGATGTTCACAGAATTACACAAGAGAAGAGAAGAGAAGAGAAGAGGAAGGAGGGAGATAGAGGTGATCAGAAGGAGAATAGGGGGAGTCAAAAGGAGAGAGACTGATCTAGCCAGTAATCAGTTCCCTAAGTGTTCTCCATAGCCCAGAACACACACAGAGGTTCACAGAGTTAAGTCAAGAAGAGAATGGGGAGAGAGGAGATAGAGGTGACCTGGGGGAGAAAAAAGGAGAGTCAAAAGTGGAGAGAGAGCAATCAATCAGTAATCACATCCCTAAGTAAATATGGGTACTGAACATTAGATTCTTAAAGGTACAAAGTTTATAACAAAGTTTATTTTATATATATATGTATATATATATATATATATATATGAAAAATGCTTTAAAAATGGTCTGTTTTTGGCAAGGTAGTGTGTTATAAAAATGAAAATTAAAGGAGTAATAAAGAACTTAAAAAATAATGATAGTAGTAAAATATATCTAGGAATTTCTCTGGAGCTGTTGAGGGCAGAGTGGGGTCTGTTCAGTTTCAGATATTTCCTAATTCTCAATGACTATAGGCCTCTTCCAATGCTTGCTGCTGCTGCTGCTAAGTCGCTTCAGTTGTGTCTGACTCTGTGCGACCCCATAGATGGCAGCCCACCAGCCTCCCCCATCCCTGGGATTCTCCAGGCAAGAACACTGGAGTGGGTTGCCATTTTCTTCTCCAGTGCATGTAAGTGAAAAGTGGAAGTGAATTCGCTTAGTTGTGTCTGACTCCTAGTGACCCCATGGACTGCAGCCTACCAGGCTCCTCCGTCCATGGGATTTTCCAAGCAAGAATACTGGAGTGAGTTGCCAATGCTAACTACTGGGTTTTAATCTGTTGCACCAGTCACTTCAGAGTGGTTCCCCTTCATTTATTTTGGCTTCCTCTGTTTGCAAGTCTCTTCAGTGTTCTAATTTCTGCCCTGACACAAGAGGGCTAAAGTGGTCACTCATTTAAGCTTACTTGTTCAGTGTGCTGTGGGGAGGGCACAGCACTGCAAACAAATATCACTGGCATCTGTGGGGAGTTTTCACAGTGTATGGAGCACTGGGTTTGCCCCAGCTCAGGCCGCTTGTGCATTCTCAGCCTACATTGGTCAGGCTCCAGGTTGCTCTGCAGAGGATCTGTCCAAAGTAGGCCCTGGGTTTGATGCACTTACCAGGTCTAAGGTGCTCAGGTTCAGGTTCTCAGGCACAGAGTCAGTAGAGCATGAGTTTTGTGCCCTTCTCAGGTCTGAGTAGCTCAGGCGACCAGGTGCTTGGTGAGCACCCTGTCCTAGGTGGTCTGTGCATCTTATCACCTCCCCAGTCCCAGCCGCCTGGTGTCCTGGGTGCACTATCTCAGGTGTGCTGTGTGTCTCCTCTGGGGTCTGATCTCTGGCTACAGCCCTCCTGGTGGATGTCAACAGTCCAGGATCCCAGGAAGACTTCATTAGCAACTGGGAGCCTGCTCAGAGTTTGGTGAAGAATGCTGTCCCCTTGCCTTCTGGCTCTGGCTGTCACCTCCATGAGGGGGAGGGGCTTCTGGTGGGGGGGTAGGCCGGTCTGCAGCTGGCTAGCTCTCCACTGGTATTGGCTCAATCCTTTGTTTTGTGAGCAGGCCAGGCTGTGCCTTAGGTTAGAGCTTTTTGCAGGAAAGTTCTCTCTCTCTCTCTCTCCATCTCTCCTACAGTTTGGGTTTCTATCTCAAGTTAGCTTCCTCAGATTGTCCTCAGGGCATTCAGGCCTGGTCCTTAACCTAAGCATGCAACCATCTTCTCTTTGTTCAGCCCCACTCACTGCTGGTGGACGTGAGCATCCAGACTACTTCTCCGCTGGGAGTTGCAGTTAGGTGCATATTCTGTGGGCCCATCCCGCCAGTTATGTTGTCCTCTGAGATTCCAAAACTCCCACAGTCCTGCCAGTGAGAGAGTTTCCTGGTGTTTGGAAACTTCTCCTTCACAACTCCCTCCCTAGGATGGGCCTCTGACCCTAACTCTTTTGTCTCTCATTTTTCTTTTATATTTTGTCCTACCTCCTTTTGAAGAGAATAGGCTGCCTTTCTGGGTGCCTGGTGTTCTCCACCAGCATTCAGAAGTTGTTTTGTGGAAGTTGCTCAGCATTCAAATGATCTTTTGATGAATTTGTGGGTGAGAAAGTGATCTCCCCATCCTATTCCTCTGCCATATTAGGACCGCCTCCTCTTGACTTTTTTTTTTTTTTTTTTAAAGATTGGAGAAAATGCCATAGAGGTAGGTTTGAGTGGCAGGTGAGAAGTCCCTATATAAACATTTTTAAGCATCTGAGGGAGAAAAAGAAGGAAAAGGAATGTAGATGCTGACTAGAAGACAGAAAAGAAAGGGAATGCAAAGAAGACACAACTGAACTGAAAATACAGTCCACTTGAGTCAACATGACTTAACTGTTTATTACAGAAAATTCTTTACCAGGAAAGTAGTTCTGTAAACCAATAGTTACTTTCACTGTTTGCCAGTTTGTATCAAGAAGTTCTTGTAAACAAATTTATTTGCACATTTGGACAAACAAATCTCCCTTTGTGATAATATCTTGCTCACCTGGACAAACATTCTGCTTCTCAGATGCTGTCAAGACGCCTCAAAATTCTTTCCATATTGAATCCACCAATTGTAGAGTATTATAACATGTGTTTTTCTCACTCCCAACAAATCCCCCTTCTTGAAAAATTCCCCTAACACCACTTGAACCTAGAGTCTAAGTTTCTCAAGGCCTATTCCTAACTCAATTCTGAGACAATTTAAACTCAATGTGGCATTCTTCCTTCCTGAAGTGTTAATAAATTTAATGAACTCAAATTTATTTGATGAAAATATTTTTTTCTGGCAATCTTTGTAGAGAGTTTACAACCAAAGGAACTTACTTATTCCTAGGATATTATGGATGAAGAAGAAGAGAAAAGAGGCAATGTGGCTGTACACATAAAGGGAAGAGGAGAAGATGAGCAATTTTTTTAGCTTCAGAAATGAATGAATATTACTAAAGAATATTTTTGGGTTGACCTATTGTGATGGTTCATTCTCTGTGTTAATTTGAGTACATCATAGCACCCAGGTATTTTGTTTGTATACATCTGTAAGGATTATTTTTCAAGATGAGGTTAAAATTTAAATCAGTAGGCTTTGAGTATAGTCAATAGTACTTCATTATATGGGGGTGCCTCATTCAATCAGTTGCAGGGCTTAATAGAAAACACAATAAGTTTTCTAAGGAAGAGGGAACACTGCTCAATGATTGTCTTTTGACTTGAGCTATAACATCAACTCAACCCTGAATCTCTAACTTGATGGCCTACTGTGAACATTTGAGACTAACTCAGAAAATTGGGCTAGTCCTAATTTTCCTCTCTTTTTCCTTTTCTCCCCAACCCTTTCACAAACACATACCTACACACACACACTGTATTGATTTGTTTCTCTAGAAAACCCTAGTGAACCTATCAATTAGTTCATTATAAAACTGATTATGTGTTGACTGACAGTTAAGCTTTGCCTCTTACACTGAGTGAGGTTATATATACTTTACCTAGAAAATGATATACTAGCGACATGTCAACTTTGCTACTATTATTGAGACAATTTATGTGATTCTGATAATTTAATTTATTTGCCATTATTTATAGTCCATTTAAAATTTCCTCCAGATCAATGTAAAGGTTTATTTGCTAAAAAACATTTTTGGTGACTTTATTTTCATTTACATAATTTTACCTGCTGTATTACTTGTAGTATGTTTAAATTATTTTATGAAACATGCTAAGAACATTATACATACTTTGTAAGTTAATCTCCAAAAATGAATAGTGAGATGAATACCATGGTAATTCCCATTTTTCAAGTGAGAAAATTAGGAAAATGAGGGTTAATTAATTAAGGACACGTACCTAAATTGAATTCTTGCCTGGAGAATCCCAGGGAGGGAGAGCCTGGTAGGCTGCCTCTCTGGGGTCGCACAGAGTTGGACATGACTGAAGCGATTAGTAGCAGCAGCAGCAGCTAAATTGGACACTTACTGAGCGATTTCACTTTCACTTTTCACTTTCATGCACTGGAGAAGGAAATAGTATCCCACTCCAGTGTTCTTGCCTGGAGAATCCCAGGGACGGGGGAGCCTGGTGGGCTGCCGTCTATGACGTTGCACAGAGTCGAACACGACTGAAGTGACTTAGCAGCAGCAGCAGCTAAATTGGAATAAACCGAACTGACTGAACTCGTCTGTATACATCAGAGCCCATGTACTTAAAATGCATGTCATAATTCAAGCTAATAATAGAAATAACCTATGTGCATATTTCTATATGTTTCAAGGCAAACAATAAAGCATGATTTAGTTGAAAGACTAAAGACTATTTCTGCTTTGTTGACTATGCCAAAGCCTTTGACTGTGTGGATCACAATAAACTGTGGAAAATTCTTCAAGAGATGGGAATACCAGACCACCTAACCTGCCTCTTGAGAAATCTGTATGCAGGTCAGGAAGCAACAGTTAGAACTGGACTTGGAACAACAGACTGGTTCCAAATAGGAAAAGGAGTACGTCAAGGCTGTATATTGTCACCCTGCTTATTTAACTTATATGCAGAGTACATCATGAGAAACGCTGGGCTGGAAGAAACACAACCTGGAATCAAGATTGGTGGGAGAAATATCAATAACCTCAGATATGCAGATGACACCACCCTTATGGCAGAAAGTGAAGAGGAGCTAAAAAGCCTCTTGTTGAAAGTGAAACAGGAGAGTGAAAAAGTTGGCTTAAAGCTCAACATTCAGAAAACGAAGATCATGGCATCTGGCCCCATCACTTCATGGGAAATAGATGGGGAAACAGTAGAAACAGTGTCAGACTTTGTTTTTTTGGGCTCCAAAATCACTGCAGATGGTGACTGCAGCCATGAAATTAAAAGGCGCTTACTCCTTGGAAGAAAAGTTATGACCAACCTAGATAGTATATTCAAAAGCAGAGACATTACTTTGCCGACTAAGGTCCGTCTAGTCAAGGCTATGGTTTTTCCTGTGGTCATGTATGGATGTGAGAGTTGGACTGTGAAGAAGGCTGAGCACCGAAGAATTGATGCTTTTGAACTGTGGTGTTGGAGAAGACTCTTGAGAGGCCCTGGGACTGCAAGGAGATCCAACCAGTCCATTCTGAAGGAGATCAACCCTGGGATTTCTTTGGAAGGAATGATGCTAAAACTGAAGCTCCAGTACTTTGACCACCTCATGTGAAGAGTTGACTCAATGGAAAAGACCCTGATGCTGGGAGGGATTGGGGGCGGGAGGAGAAGGGGACGACAGAGGATGAGATGGCTGGATGGCATCACAGACTCAATGGACGTGAGTCTGAGTGAACTCCGGGAGTTGGTGAGGGACAGGGAGGCCTGGCATACTGCGATTCATGCGGTCGCAAAGAGTCAGACACGACTCAGTGACTGAACGGAATGGAACGGAACTGAACTAGTTGAAAGACATGACAGTTATAGTTAAGATGGAGTTCTAAACCTGTTTCTGTTATTTTTTGTAAACTTGTGTTTTCATTAACCCTTCTGCTTTTAATTGAAGTAACTGTAATTGGGCTAAAGAGTCACTATTTTTTGAAAAGTTAGTCACTCAGTCGTGTCCAACTCTGTGACCCCATGGACTATAGCCAACAAGGCTCTTCTGTCCATTGGATTCTCCAGGCAATAATACTTGAGTATGTTGCCATTTCCTTCTCCAATTAAACTAAGGAATAGTTTTATGAAAATGTAGTCATTTAAAGTATAGTAACTCTCATACATTGCATTGTTTGTTTTTATATCTGGGGATTGTTACCATTATTTTAATTCATAGACATAATGTTTCTTCATTAAGCATAGATGAATAGACTATAATAATTCACTCAAGACATTGTAGGTTGATAAGAAGATCTTAATTATTGTTTCATTTTCTGATTTCTTATTGTTATTCTCTACTTTTATTTTTATATTTTAAGAAATGACTTTTAAGTATTCATAATTCTTAATTCCAATCCCAAAGAAAAGCAATGCCAAAGAATGCTCAGACTACTGCACAATTGCACTCATCTCATATGCTAGTAAAGTAATGCTCAAAATTCTCCAAGTCAGGCTTCAGCAATATGTGAAGCGTGAACCTCCAGATGTTCAAGTTGGTTTTAGAAAAGGCAAAGGAATCAGAGATCAAATTGCCAACATCCACTGGATCATCAAAAAAGCAAGAGAGTTCCAGAAAAACATCTATTTCTGCTTTATTGACTATGCCAAAGCCTTTGACTGTGTGGATCACAAAAAAAAAAAAAAAAAAAAGGTGGAAAATTCTTCAAGAGATGGAAATACCAGACCACCTGACCTGCCTCTTGAGAGACCTGTATGCACGTCAGGAAGCAACAGTTAGAATTGGGCATGAAACAACAGACTTGTTCCAAATTGGGAAAGGAATGTGTCAAGGCTGCATATTGTCACCCTGCTTATTTAACGTCTATGCAGAGTAAAGCATGATAAATGCTGGGTTGGATGAAGCACAAGCTGGAATCAAGATTTCCTGGAGAAATATCTATAACCTCAGATATGCAGATGACACCACCCTTATGGCAGAATGTGAAGAAGAACTAAAGAGCCTCTTGAAAGTGAAAGAGGAGAGTGAAAAAGTCAGCTTAAAGCTCAACATTCAGAAAATGAAGATCATGGCATCTGTTCCCATCACTTCATGGCAAATAGATGGGGAAACAGTGCAAACCATGGCTGACTTTATTTTTCTGGGCCCCAAAATCACTGCAAATGGTGATTGAAGCCATGATTATGACCAACCTAGACAACATATTAAAAAGCAGAGACATTACTATGTCAACCAAGGTCCATCTAGTTAAGACTATGGTTTTTCCAGTGGTCATGTATGGATGTGAGAGTTGGAGTATAAAGAAAGCTGAGCACCAGAGAATTGATGCTTTTAAACTGTGGTGTTGGAGGAGACTCTTGAGAGTCCCTTGGACTGCAAGGAGACCCAACCAATCTATCCTAAAGAAATTAGTCCTGATTGTTCATTGGAAGGACTGATGTTGAAGCTGAAATTCCAATACTTTGGCCACTTGATAGAAAGAGCTGACTCAGTAGAAAAAACCTTGATGCTGGTGAAAATTTAGGGCAGTAGGTGAAGGGGATGACAGAGGATGAGATGGTTGGATGGCATTACCGACTCAATGGAGATGAGTTTGGGTAAACTCCAGGAGCTGATAATGCACAAGGAGGCTTGGAGTGCTGTGGCTCATGGGGTTGCAAAGAGTTGGACACGACTGAGTGACTGAACTGAACTCAATCCTTTAAAATGGGGCAGTTTGGAAATGTTTTCAAAGATTACACATATGAATACAAAAGTTTTAATTTTTATTCTAAGGAATTTTTAGAATAGTTTAAACATTTTATTTGAAATCATCCAGCAGTCCACAATGAGTTTGTTTCTTCTCTGCTTTAACAACTCAGTTTAAACTGATTAATACATGTCTCAAAATGTATCATTGACTCTTAGTTGACATTTACTTTGCAAAGCTGAATAGTAACACACAGTTATATATATTCTATTATTTTAGTTAATTTACAGTCTGTCATTTCATATTAAATATAAAAAGGAATGCAAATGATTTACAAGTTGCAGTCATTAAATAGTATTAAAATATATTCCCCATTTTGATACAAGATCACCTTATGAAATATAGATTATATAATATTAGATTATACCTTTTGAATAAGAGAAGATATATTTTAATCATGGTTTCATCAGTGAACATGTTCTGTGGAAAAATGAATTAAAAAGTAAAAACCATATAGCTATTGTGAACATATTGTCTTTATGAGTAAACCCACAAATTAGGGCTGTTTGTAATAGGAACCTAGCTACCAAGTATTTTATGGGAGGATAGGAATAGATAAACTTTGGGGGATATCCTTTATTCATTTTGACATTTCCCAGCTTCTTATTCTCTGTTTCTGTATTGATTTTTTTTTAAATTAACTATTGATTCCCAGCTTACCTGCTTTTAATATGTATTCAATCTACATATAACAAAGACAACAGACACAATAATACTATAGAAACATACAATCCTAGGCTAATCAAAGCTACTGAAATTGACTACAAGTAATGAAAAGGCAAAAAAAGATTGGGAAAAGATGGTGACTAAAAACAGTCAAAATAAGAAAGCATGGAATCCTGTCAAAATGTGTGAGTTTTAAATTTAAATCATAGCTCTCACCCTGAGAAATACTTAGTATATTTTTATGTACAAATATTAAAAATGAGCTGGATACAAATATGTCAAAATCTTCAGTTACAGTTAGTGTAAGTTAAATATACTGTGAGCCCCTTATTTCAAAATTCATGCTTGAATTGAAAAAAGTAGGGAAAAACACTAGGACATTCAGATATGACCCAAATGAAATCCCTTATGTTTATCTAGTGGAGGTGACAAATAGTTTCAAGGGACTAGATCTGGTAGACAGAGTGCCTGAAGAACTATGGATGGAGGTTTGTTACATTGTACAGAAAGTGGTGACCAAAACTATTTCTCAAAGAAAAAGAAATGCAGGAAGGCAAAGTGGTTGTCTGAGGAGGCCTTACAAATTGCTGAGAAAAGATGAGAAGAGAAAGGCAAAGGAGAAAAGGAAAGATATAGCCAACTGAATACAGAGTTCCAGAGAACACCAAAGAGAAATAAGAAGTCCCAAACAGGATAAACCCAAGGGAAAACACCCCAAGACACATATTAATCAAATTAACAAAGATCAAACACAGAGAACAAATATTAAAAGCAGCAAAGGAAAAACAACAAATAACACACAAGGGGATTCCCATAAGAATAACAACTGATCTCTCAATAGAAACTCTTCAGGCCAGGAGGGAATGGCAGGACATACTTAAAGTGATGAAAGAAGATAACCTACAGCACAGTTTACTGTACACAGCAAGGATCTCATTCAAATATGAAGGAGAAATCAAGAGCTTTATAGACAAGCAGAAGCTAAAACAATTCAGCACTACCAAACCAGCTCTCCAACAATTGCTAAAGGATCTTCTTAGACAGGAAACACAGAAAGGGTGTATAAACCAGAACCAAAAACAATAAAGTAAATGGCAATGGGATCAAAGTTATCAATAATTACCTTAAACATAAATGGGTTGAATGCCCCAACCGAAAGACAAAGACTGGCTGAATTGGTACAAAAACAAGACCTCTATATGTGTTGTCTACAAGAGACCCACCTCAAAACAGAGGACACATGCAGACTGAAAGTGAAGGGCTGGAAAAAGATATTCCACACAAATAGAGACCAAAAGAAAGCAGGAGTAGCAATACTCATATCAGATAAAATAGACTTTAAAACAAAGGCTGTGAAAAGAGACAAAGAAGGACACTACATAATCATCAAAGGATCAATCCAAGAAGAAGATATAACAATTATAAATATATATGCACCTAATATAGGAACACCGCAATATGTAAGACAAATGCTAACAAGTATGAAAGGGGAAATTAACAATAGCATAATAATAGTGAGAAACTTTAATACCCCACTCACAACTATGGATAGATCAACTAAACAGAAAATTAACAAGGAAACACAAACATTAAATGATACAATAGACCAGTTAGAGCTAATTTATATTTATAGGACATTTCACCCCCAAACAATGAATTTTGCCTTTTTCTCAAGTGCACACAGAAACTTCTCCAGGATAGATCACATATTGGGCCATCAATCTAGCCTTGGTAAATTCAAAACAATTGAAATCATTCCAAGCATCTTTTCTGATCACAATACAGTAAGATTAGATCTCAATTACAGGAGAAAAACAGTTAAAAATGCCAACATATGGAGGCTGAAAAACACGCTGCTGAATAACCAACAAATCACAGAAGAAATCAAAAAAGAAATCAAAATATGCATAGAAATGAATGAAAATGAAAACACGACAACCCAAAACCCTGTGGGACACTGTAAAAGCAGTGCTAAGGGGAAGGTTCATAGCAATACAGGCATACCTCAAGAAACAAGGAAAAAAAGGCAAATAAATAACCTAACTGTACACCTAAAGCACTAGAAAGGGAAGAAATGGAGAACCCCAGAGTTAGTAGAAGGAAAGAAATTTTAAAAATTAGGGCAGAAATAAATGCAAAAGAAACAAAAGAGACCATAACAAAAATCAACAAAGCCAAAAGCTGGTTCTTTGAAAGGATAAATAAAATTGATAAACCATTAGCCAGACTCATCAAGAAACAATGGGAGAAAAATCAAATCAATAAAATTAGAAATGAAAAGGGAGAGATCACAACAGACAACACAGAAATACAAAGGATCATAAGAGACTACTATCAGCAATTATATGCCAATAAAATGGACAACATGGAAGAAGTGGACAAATTCTTAGAAAAGTACAACTTTCCAAAACTTAACCAGGAAGAAATAGAAAATCTTAACAGACCCATCACAAGCACAGAAATTAAAACTGTAATCAGAAACCTTCCAGCAAACAAAAGCCCAGGTCCAGATTGCTTCACAGCTGAATTCTACCAAACATTTAGAGAAGAGCTAACACCTATCCTACTCAAACTCTTCCAGAAAATTACAGAGGAAGGTCAATTCCAAACATTCTATGAGGCCACCATCACCCTAATACCAAAACCTGACAAAGATGCCACAAAAAAAGAAAACTACAGGCCAATATCACTGATGAACATAGATGCAAAAATCCTTAACAAAATTTTAGCAATCAGAATCCAACAACACATTAAAAAGATCATACACCATGACCAAGTGGGCTTTATCCCAGGGATGCAAGGATTCTTCAATATCCGCAAATCAATCAATGTAATACACCACATTAACAAATTGAAAAATAAAAACCATATGATTATCTCAATAGATGCAGAGAAGGCTTTCGACAAAATTCAACATCCATTTATGATAAAAACTCTCCAGAAAGCAGGAATAGAAGGAACATACCTCAACATAATAAAAGCTATATATGACAAACCCACAGCAAACATTCTCCTCAATGGTGAAAAATTGAAAGCATTTCCCCTAAAGTCGGGAACAAGACAAGGGTGCCCACTTTCACCCTACTATTCAACATAGTTCTGGAAGTTTTGGCCACAGCAATCAGAGCAGAAAAAGAAATAAAAGGAATCTAAATTGGAAAAGAAATAAAACTCTCACTGTTTGCAGATGACATGATTCTCTACATAGAAAACCTTAAAGATTCCACCAGAAAATTACTAGAGGTAATCAATGAATATAGTAAAGTTGCAGGACATAAATCAACACAGAGAAATCCCTGTTATTCCTATACACTAATAATGAGAAAATAGAAAGAGAAATTAAGAAAACAATCCCATTCACCATTGCAATGAAAAGAATAAAATACTTAGGAGTACAGCTACCTAAAGAAACTAAAGACCTATATATAGAAAACTATAAAACACTGGTGAAAGAAATCAAGGAGGACACTAATAGATAGAGAAATATACCATGTTCATGGATTGGAAGATCAACATAGTGAAAATGAGTATACTACCCAAAGCAATCTACAGATTCAATGCAACCCCTATGAAGCTACCAGCGGTATTTTTCACAGAACTAGAACAAATAATTTCAAGATTTGTATGGAAATACAAAAAACCTCGAATAGCCAAAGCCATCTTGAGAAAGAAGAATGGAACTGGAGGAATCAACCTGCCTGACTTCAGGCTTTACTAGAAATCAAGGAGGACACTAATAGATAGAGAAATATACCATGTTCATGGATTGGAAGATCAACATAGTGAAAATGAGTATACTACCCAAAGCAATCTACAGATTCAATGCAACCCCTATGAAGCTACCAGCGGTATTTTTCACAGAACTAGAACAAATAATTTCAAGATTTGTATGGAAATACAAAAAACCTCGAATAGCCAAAGCAATCTTGAGAAAGAAGAATGGAACTAGAGGAATCAACCTGCCTAACTTCAGGCTCTACTACAAAGCCACAGTCATCAAGTAGTATGGTACTGACACAAAGACAGAAGTATAGATCAATGGAACAAAATAGAAAGCCCAGAGATAAATCCATGCACCTGTGGACACCTTATCTTTGACAAAGGAGGCAAGAATATATGAGAGAAAAGACAATGTCTTTAACAAGTGGTGTTGGGAAAACTGGTCAACCACTTGTAACAGAATGAAACTACAACACTTTCTAACACCATACCCAAAACTAAACTCAAAATGGATTAAAGACCTAAATGTAAGACTAGAAACTATAAAACTCCTAGAGGAGAATAGGCAAAACACTCTCCAACATAAATCACAGCAGGATCCTCTATGACCCACCTCCCAGAATATTGGAAATAAAAGCAAAAAAATAAACAAATGGGATCTAATTAAAATTAAAAGCTTCTGCACAACAAAGGAAACTATAAGCAAGGTGAAAAGATAGCCTTCAGAATGGGAGAAGATAACAGCAAATGAAGCAATGGACAAATAATTAATTTCAGTAATATACAAGAAACTCCTGCAGCTCAACTCCAGAAAAATAAATGACCCAATCAAAAAATGGGCTGAGGAACTAAACAGAAATTTCTCCAAAAAAGATACACAGATGGCCAACAAACACAGGAAAAGATGCTCAACATCACTCATTATCAGAGAACAGTAGATCAAAACCACAATGAGGTACCATTTCAAGCCAGTCAGAATGGCTGCGATCTAAAAGTCTATAAGCAATAAATGCTAGAGAGGGTGTGGAGAAAAGGGAACCCTCTTACATTGTTAGCGAGAATGCAAACTTGTACAGCCACTTGGAGAACAGTGTGGAGATTCCTTAAAAAATTGGAAATAGAACTGCCTTATGACCCAGCAATCCCACTGCTGGGCATACACACCGAGGAAACCAGAATTGAAAGAGACACGTGTACCCCAATGTTCATTGCGGCACTGTTTGTAATAGCCAGGACATGGAAGCAACCTAGATGTCCTCAGCAGATGAATGGATAAGAAAGCAGTGGTATATATACACAATGGAATATTACTTAGCCATTAAAAAGAACACATTTGAATCAGTTCTAATGAGGTGGATGAAACTGGAACCTATTATACAGAGTGAAGTAAGCCAGAAAGAAAAACACCAATACAGTATACTAATGCATATATATGGAATTAGAAAGATGGTAACAATAACCCTGTATGCGAGACAGCAAAAGAGACACAGATGTATAGAACAGTCTTTTGGGCTCTGTGGGAGAGGGAGAGGGTGGGATGATTTGGGAGAATGACATTGAAGCATGTATAATATCATAAAAGAAATGAATCACCAGTCCAGGTTCGACACAGGACACAGGATGCTTGGGGCTGGTGCACTGGGACGACCCAGAGGAATGGGATGGGGAGGGAGGAGGGAGAGGGGTTCAGGATGGGAAACACGTGTACACCTGTGGTGGATTCATGTTGATGTATGGCAAAACCAATACAATATTTTAAAGTAAAAATAACAATAATGGTAAATAAATAATAAAGAAGAACAACAAAAAGATGCTCTTAATTGGACAATGCAAAGAAAAATAGGAAAGCAGTAGAATGTGAAAGACTAGACATCTCTTCAGGAAAGTTAAATCAAGTTAACATTTAATGCAAGGATGGGCATGATAAAGGACAGAAACAGTGAAGACTAAACAGAGACAAAAGAGGTTAATAAAAAGGTGGCAAGAATACACAGAACTATACAAAACAAAATTATTAATGACCTGATTAACCACAATGGTGTGATCGCTCTCCTAAAGCCAGACATTCTGTAGTGTGAAGTCAAATGAGCCTTAGGAAGCATATCTAGGAATAAAGCTAGTGAAGTGATGAAATTCCAGCTGAGCTATTTCAAATCCTAAAAGACAATGCTATGAAAGTGCTACATTCAGTAGGCTAGCAAATTTGGGAACTCAGCAGTGGCACAGGACTGGGAAAGGTCAGTTTTCATTGCGATCCCAAAGAAGAGCAATGCCAAGGATATTCAAATTATCGTACATTTATACTCATTTCACATGCTCACAAAGTAGTAGACTACTATATGGCTATGATGACTGGGTGAAATTAAGGAAATTTGAAAATATTAACTCAATTGGACTCCATTAGTTTTATGAAGTCACTGTGATGAATTAAATCATTGGAACAAACTCCAAAAAAGTTTGAAAGATAAGGAAAATAGCATGGATTAAATAATCAAAAAAAAAAAAAAAAAAAGCTATAGCAGTGATTATATTTCCAGGAATCTTTGTGTAGAAATTCCATAGAACCTGCACATGTTAACTACCTAATAAAGAAAGGTGCCAGACTGTGTTACTTCAGGTGGCCTCTAAATTTTAGGAAACTACCTCAATTTGTAATCCTTTAGTATAAAAAGCAACCTGAAAAAAAAGTTATGTAATTATCTCATTACCTTAAAAATTATGTCATTACCTTATGTTAGCAAGATAAATCTCAGATAGCTTAAAATGTTAAATGTAGATATTAATAAAAGCATAAGAGAATAAAATTTAGATCACAAATGCATGATTGTAGATTGAGATAAAATTTTTGAGTTAAAAATTACTGAACTTACTATGAGTGAAAATATTAATAAAATCCTGAAATAAAATATACATATCTTTATCTACACACTTTTACTTTATATGTACAAAATTTCAAAAATACCCTAAAAATTAGTAACAACATATTTTGTAATCAAAGTGTAAATATCTGTATGGTATAAAGAATTTCTGTAGATGAAAATATAGAATTAAATATTGCAGCAACAACAATGAAAGAGGCATACTCTGCTTCAGTGGGTTTGTAAACTGGAAAATAAATCCTTCTCTCTCCTTCACACACACACTAGTAATCAAATTATTATGTATACTGGAAGGGAAATCATGATTAATTGAGCACTTGCAAAGCTGAGAGTATTTCCTGTATGTTTCAGGTCACTGTCACTCTTTGAGTCCAGGAGCTGGTGATGGACAGGAAAGCCTGGTGTGCTGCTGTCCATGGGGTCACAAAGAGTTGGACATGACTGAGCAACTGAACTGAGCATCCTTTGCTGACTAGTTGCTTCAGTGGGTTTGTAAACTGGAAAATAAATCCTTCTCTCTCCTTCACACACACACTAGTAATCAAATTATTATGTATACTGGAAGGGAAATCATGATTAATTGAGCACTTGCAAAGCTGAGAGTATTTCCTGTATGTTTCAGGTCACTGTCACTCTTTGAGTCCAGGAGCTGGTGATGGACAGGAAAGCCTGGTGTGCTGCTGTCCATGGGGTCACAAAGAGTTGGACATGACTGAGCAACTGAACTGAGCATCCTTTGCTGACTAGCAATGTCACCATTAGACTAAACTAATTTTAAGTCAGCCTTGGTAGTGTAGTGGTTAGGCGGGCAAGTACGTAGGCAGGCTAGGAAGGAATGATGCTAAAACTGAAGCTCCAGTACTTTGGCCACCTTATGCGAAGAGTTGACTCATTGGAAAAGACCCTGATGCTGGGAGGGATTGGGGGCGGGAGGAGAAGGGGACAACCGAGGATGAGATGGCTGGATGGCATCACGGACTCAATGGACGTGAGTCTGGGTGAACTCCGGGAGTTGGTGATGGACAGGGAGGCCTGGCGTACTGCGATTCATGGGGTCTCAAAGAGTCGGACACGACTGAGCGACTGAACTGAATTAATTTTAAATGGCTTTGATTATTCTTGCTCTATATTCTTGCTCCATTAATATTTCTATTTAGGTGCCTCCAACATGCGTTTTAAAACTTGCTTAAGTTTGTAGACTATTTTGGGCTTTCTAGGCAGTGCTAGTGGTAAGAACCCACCTACCAGTGCAGGAGACAAGAGACACACGTTCAGTCCCTGAGAGTGGGGCATGGCAACACTGGAGATCTACAATGCATGGAGTTGCAGAGAGTTTTACATGACTTAGTGACTAAATAGCATCAGCAGCGAATAGGTTCACCTTTACCATTTTTCTGGGCTGGCTCAGACGGTAAAGCATCTGTCTATAATGCGGGAGACCCAGGTTTGATCCCTGGGTCGGGAAGATCCCCTGGAGAAGGAAATGGCAATCCACTCCAGTTACTATTGCCTGGAAAATCCCATGGACAGAGGAACTTGGTAGGCTACAGTCCATGGGGTCGTAAAGAGTTGGACACGACTGAGCGACTTCACTGCACTGTCACTGTAAGTCACTTCAGTCTTGTCCAACTCTTTGTGACCCTATGGACTGTAGTCCTCCAGTCTCCTCTATCCATGGGATTTCCAGCCTAGAATATTGGAGTGGGTTGTCATGCTCTGTTTACCATGAGTGCCACTCTAGATGCCATATATATTAATATACTTTTATTTATTTATGTTTTTCCTTACTTCACTCTGTATGGGACTTCCCTTGTGGCTCAACTGCTAAGAATCCACCTGCAATGTGGGAGACCTGGGTTTGATCCCTGGGTTGGGAAGATCCCCTGGAGAAAGGAAAGGCTAACCATTCCAGTATTCTGGCCTGGAGAATTCCATGGACACAGTCCATTGGATCTCAAAAGAGTCAGACAGGACTGAGCAACTTTCACTTCCACTCTGTATGACAAACTCTTGGTCAATCCATATCTCTCCAAATGACCCAATTTTGTTCCTTTTTATTGCTGAGTAATATCCCATTGTCTATATGTCCTAACTCTCCCATCTTTTGAATATAATTTTCTTATTCCCCTCACTTTTTTCTCTAAAATTGCACAACAGTTCTCAACAACATTATCCTTGAGGTTTTCCCCTTAGGTTCTGTGTTCTAAATGAACTGAACTAAGAAAACAGAAAAGGAAATTTTTAGTGTTTTTCCTACTCCCTCACCATGTGTGTGTTATGAAAATATGATTATAAAATGTCCACTTGTGTCTGCTCCTGTCCGAGACCTGAGAAGCTTCCATGCGTTGATCACCTTTAGTTTTGTTATGTCAGTGTGAATAGCGAATTATGTAGCTACATGACTTTATTGTTTGGCTACTTCTTGTTCAACAGAGCTGTTTGATAGAAAATGGACAAATCAGGAACTTTGAATAGGAAAAGCACTTTCCTTTGTTATGAAGTTATCAAGGGTTCAGAGAAATCTGGGCAGCTTGGTACATGGATTGTTCTCCTTGTCTTTATCAGGCTAGAAAGTATAACATCTTCTTTCGGGAGTCCCCATTCTATATGTTGTGCTTGGACTTCCCTTTAAAAACTGGCCCCACTCACCCAATACATCGTCATAGGTCTTATCCAGGTATTATTTTATACCATTTCTGGTTTTTTTTCACTTTGTCATCTCTTTGTCTTATAACCTCTCATAGCTTTTGCTTAAAATCATAAACTTGAGCTTGAACACCAGAGAATAGCATTCTTATTGAATTTGTATATAATGGTGCTTCCTGGAATATTCCAAAACTGGGGCCATGAATATAAAACTAGGCATTAAAATGAGTTATTTCTGTAAAAGAGAGAAAACTGACTCATATTACTTTTGAAAGCACAGACATAATTTTACCTCTATGATCACCTTTAAGACACATAGCCCAATGTTAATATAACCTGTCACATAATAACTTTGTCATTTTTATCAAAACACGTACAATCAATACAGAATTGAATTTTATTTTCTGAGCCATACCTTGGACTCATTCTGCCTTAAAATAATCTTGAGTTTAGGGGAGCATGACTATATCATAGATCTAGAAAGTTTTGTATTAGAGTTTATGACACAGTGTAATGAGAAAAACATAAAGACTGTTTCAGGTATATTAAAACCATTCCAGCGTGGTTGATGATATCATTTCAATCTGTTTGATTTATTTAATGCTTGTAGTTTAACCTTTTTCAGGACAATATACCACCACAGTCTTCATATATAGAATGTTAGCATTTAGTAGCAGTGAAGTAGATTTATAGCATAGAAAATGCCCAACTGATAGCAAATAATAGCAAAAGGAGTTTAGATAAAGATGTTTAAATTTTATGAAGTTTTTCATTTGGTAACTTGGATTAATTTTAGAAAATAATAAAAAGATTACTAAGGTTTCTCTATAACTTTCAGTCTTAGGTTTAAAAATAAAGCCATCTTTTGTTTGTTTTTAAATGAAATCTACTAGGAGCGGCTTAATTTTATTAATACTTGACTCCCTAAAATTCAAATAAAATCTGTTTTACCTTTTGTATTTATTCAATCACTCAGCTTAGTATAAATTAAATAATTTAATTAAATTTTTTTCTATTCTTTTAATGCCATAAAGAAGTTTGACTGTAATCAACTCTGAGTAAACTTGATATGTACGGAGCTAATATAACAAGAGAGGTCAGCAGTAGGAAACAGGAAAAATATAAATTAACTCAGCACAACTCTTTTCCTTATTTTATATGAATTTTAATGATATGTAGTATTTTCATTACATTTCCTTAAAAATATATTTTCAGATAATTGTAAGTTCACATGCAGTTGCAATAAATAATACAAAAAGATCCCATGTGCTCATATGCTCTGCACCATTTCCCCAATGGTAGTATCTTATACAACAATATCAAAACCAGGAAATTGACATTGGTAATATTTGGGGCTTCCTTGATAGCTCAGTTGGTAAAGAATGCCTGCAGTGCAAAAGACCTGGATTCAATCCCTGGGTTGGAAAGATACCCTGGAGAAGAGAAAGGCTACCCACTCCAGTGTTCTGGCCTAGAGAATTCCACGGACTGCAGAGCCCATGGGTCACAAAGAGTTGCACATGACTGAGTGAATTTCACTTTCACCAAACTTTTTCAGATTTGACTAGTTTTATATACACTCATTTATGAGTATGTAGTCTAGTTAAACAGATTTCTCCCTGCTATCTGAAAGTAGAACATTCCTATGAAACTTTTGTGAGGTGAAATGGTATAAACTGAAGAAGCAATTAGCTTATTACACATCTTGCTTAGTAGTAGTAGTAGTGTCAGTCACTTAGTTGTATCCAACACTCTGCGGCCCCATGTTCTGCAGCCCACCAGACGCCTCTGTCCATAGGATTCTTCAGGCAAGAATACTGGAGTGGGTGAGCCATTCCTTTCTCCAGGGAATCTTCTCAACTCAGAGATTGATCTGAGTCTCCCACATTATAGACAGGTTCTTTACTGTATTAGCCATCAGGACAGCTCACATCTTGCTTAACTGATGCACAGAATAAATTGAGATAAAGTTCAGTGCTATGATGGTTTGACACTAAGCTGTTGACTGTCATTCCCTGGGAAGGATCTTGGTGGTGACTTTTCAGGTGTTGAGGGTCCCCACTGTCTCTATAATGGCAAGACAGACAAGGAGCTATATTTTAGTTTTTGTCATTTTTCCATAAAAGCAAAAATCATCTTTGAAATATTTGGTTAGCAAAAATGGATACTTACCCCCATTTTTTGGTATTTGAAAAAGCAACATAGCATAAAGAAAACTTGAAAAGTGGGTGCATATGTATACATTTTATTCCATGTACTGTTTCTTTTATCCCCTCCTACAGTTAAGATAGTACAGAACAGTTCTGTCACAGGAATTCTTCATTCTATCATTTTATAGATCTAGACACCTAGTGGAGGGTGTTTTCCACCCATCAGTCCTTGGCAACCACTAATATTTTCTCCATTTCTCTGATTTTGCCATTTCTAGAATGCTATATACATGAAATTATACAGTATATAACCTTTTGAGATTGTTGATTTTTCACTCATAACACACTTGTGATCCATCTAAGTTTTTGTATTACTAGTTTGCTTCTTTATAATAATGAGTAGAATTGTATTCATGCACCACAATTTAATTATTCACCCAATAGAGAAAATTTCAGTGGTTTCCAGTTTAGGTACGGCTATTAATGGCAACCCACTCCAGTACTCTTGCCTGGAAAATCCCATGGACGGAGGAGCCTGGTGGGCTGCAGTCCATGGGATCGCTGGAAGTCGGACATGAATGAGTGACTTCACTTTCACATTTCACTTTCATGTGTTGGAGCAGGAAATGGCAACCCACTCCAGTGTTCTTGCCTGGAGAATCCTAGGGATGGGGGAGCCTGGTGGGCTGCTGTCCATGGGGTCACACAGAGTCGGACACAACTGAAGTGACTTAGTAGCAGCATTATGAATAAGGCTGCTGTGAACGTTTATGTACAGATCACTTTCTGGGACAAATGCCAACAGAAATATTGTGCAATTTTTGGACCTCTTGTTAAGCATGTATTTACTTTTATAAGAAACTATATTTTTTATTTTCCAGAATAGCTGTAAAAATTTTCTTTTCTATCAGCAAAAGATGTATGATCCAATGTCTCCACGTTAAAAGTATTTGATGCTATCACCATTAAAACTTTCACCATTTGGTAGATGTGTAGTGATATGACACCTTGGTTGTTAAGTTTCTTAGATGGGTAATGATCTTGAACATTTTTCCATGTGCTTAACTTGTCATCCATATATGTATCCTCTTTAGTGAAATGGCACTTCATGTCTTATGCCCATTTTCTAATTGAACTGCCTTATTTTTAACTGTTGAGTGTGAGAGTTTATATATATGTATATAATATGGTATTTCATTGTCTGATAAAGGGATAAAGTGTCTTTTGCCCAGTTGTATCCAACTGTGCAACTCCATGGACTGTATCCCACCAGGCTCTTTTGTTCATGGAATTCTCCAGGCAAGAATACTGGACTGCATAATCATTCCCTTCTCCAGGATACCTTCCCGACCACGGATCAAAACCCAGGTCTCCTGCATTGCAGGGAGATTCTTTATCATCTGAGCCATCAGAAAAGCTTTCTCTCAATTTGTAGCTTGTTTTTAAATCCTCTTAATAGGATTTTTTGTAAAGTTTATTTTTAATTTTGATAAGCTCCAATGTATTAAATTTGGAGTTTCCTTTTTTTTTTTTAAGACTACACAGCTTTTTATTATTCTTACAGTAAAAGACAAAACTCCTTAAAATAGCCTTTGAGGCCTTGGACAATCTCCTTACTCATCTTTCCAGCCACCATTACCCCAACCAATCTGCTTCTTGTTTTCAAAACTTGCTGTACAGATCTTTTTCCCATCCCTGACCATGCCTTGTTCCTCCTATCATAGGGCATTTATGCCATGTTTTCTCCATCTACGCCATTTCCTCTCTCTCTCTTTTTTTAATGCTTTTTATTTTATTTATTTATTTTTTTAATTTTTTTTTTTTTACTTTACAATACTGTATTGGTTTTGCCCTACATTGACATGAATATGCCACAGGTGTACATGTATTCCCAACCCTGAGCACCTCTCCCACCACCCTCCCCATATCATCTCTCTGGGTCATCCCAGTGCACCAGCCCCAAACATCCTGTATCCTGTATCGAACCTAGACTAGC
>SJXQ01011321.1:0-37590 GCA_006408695.1 Aepyceros melampus
CCCATGGATGGAGAGGCCTGGTAGGCTATAGTCCATGGGGTCATGAACAGTGGGACACAAGTGAAGTAACTTAGCAGCAGCAGAAGCATTTTACCTCAGCCAACTCTGTCCATGTAGAAGAAGACAACCTCACAGAATGAGTATGATTTACAATAGATCTTGAAAAAGGAGTGCTTTATTAATTTGCATTGAGTGTATTATTCCATTTTATATTTTTTTTAGGTGAAGAGACTACATCTTTTATTTCAATATTTATAACTGTGTAGCAAGTTTTTGCTCAAAACTCTTGTTCACATAAAAAAGGTAAAGTTCATAAAGATTTAAATTATTGTTAGGGTTTATGTGGAAATGGTATTCATTAAAGATTAGAACTTTAAATTGAAGTAGATTTTCAAAGTGGATTTTTAAGTTAACATTGCTTGCTTGCTTAGTCACTTCTGTCGTGTCCAACTCAGTGTGACCCCATAGATGGCAGCCCACCAGGCTCCCCCATTCCCAGGATTCTCCAGGCAAGAACACTGGAGTGGTTTGCCATCTCCCTCTCCAATGCATGAAAGTGAAAAGTGAAAGTGAAGTCGCTCAGTCGTGTCTGACTCTTAGCAACGCCATAGACTGCAGCCTACCAGGCTCCTCCGTCCATGGGATTTTCCAGGCAAGAGTACTGGAGTGGGGTGCCATTGCCTTCTCTGAAGTTAACCTTTGTTGGTAGTAAATATTTGTCTGGATAAATAGAAACATCTAACAAGTACTTGCTATATACGAGATCCACTTTATCTTACATGTATCAAGTTATAAATATCTCTTTAAAAACCTATGAAATTGTTATTATTTCCAATTTTGTATAAAAAAGTGAAAGTGAAGTCGCTCAGTCGTGTCTGACTCTTAGCAACGCCATAGACTGCAGCCTCCAGGCTCCTCCGTCCATGGGATTTTCCAGGCAAGAGTACTGGAGCGGGGTGCCATTGCCTTCTCTGAAGTTAACCTTTGTTGGTAGTAAATATTTGTCTGGATAAATAGAAACATCTAACAAGTACTTGCTATATACGAGATCCACTTTATCTTACATGTATCAAGTTATAAATATCTCTTTAAAAACCTATGAAATTGTTATTATTTCCAATTTTGTATAAGCAGATGGTGGCCAGGAAATATTAGATAATTTTCCCATGGTCATACTGTTGGTAAGAGAAAAACATGGTGTTGGAATGTATTAATGATAGATCTAGATTCTACCCTCTTAACTAGTGTGCTGTATTGAATGGGCACAATATAGGTCTCAATCCATGGAACCAAGTCCCACAGTCAATTAACTACTCTACCTGTAACTCAGATCAGGAAATTTATCTGTAAGTAAAACACTGAAGTAAAACAAGTTGCACAAAATCACCCTAGGAAAGTGAAAGTTGAGAAAGTAAAACAAGAATTTTGTATTTATTTTAGAGAAAAAAAGAATAGTAGAGAGAATTTTTATGGAGATATATTTCAGGTTTTCATTTTTACTCCATAAAAATTACATCTTAGATAATGGTTTACTTGGATTGAGGACTAAAGTAGTTTAGGACATGCAACCTGAAAATTCACCACTTTATACATTGATTGTTTTGAGCTGAAGGTACTTGCAAAAGACAACATGCAGGGAGAAACTTTCTCTGAACTCCCTTTTCTTTTTTTTGCCTAAAGACAAATTCTCTAGAAGAAATCCAATTGTCATAAATCCCTCCCTGGGTGTTTCATAAATCAGAGAAGGTTGACTCTTATCACAGAAGAGGAGCCTAGAGGTGAACATCACATCCAGAAAACTTTGTCACAAACTATCCTGGCTCCCATCAATTTTACTGGGGCCTGTTTATTTTTCCTTAAGATTTGTTGACTCTTTCCTAAGTCACCTACATCTCCCTTCCCTTTCCTCTATTAACATGGTATATAAGCTGCAAATCTCACTTTTTTTGGCAGGGGCAGGAGGGGGCAGGGGTATTCACTTTTTTCCTGATGCCCTGGTACATTTAATATTAAAAATTAATACACTTGTAGACCTCTTAATCTGCCATTTATCAGTTTATTTCATAACCCCAGCAATTGTATCTAAGAGGATGGACAGAAAATCTTTCCTTCTCTATATCAGTTCAGTTCAGTCGCTTAGTCATGTCCAACTCTTTGCAACCCCATGAACCGCAGCACGCCAGGCCTCCCTGTCCGTCACCAACTCCCGGAGTCCACCCAAACCCATATCTATCGAGTCGGTGACGCCATCCAACCATCTCATCCTCTGTCATCCCCTTCTCCTCCTGCCCTCAATCTTTCCCAGTGTCAGGGTCTTTTCAAATGAGTCAGCTCTTCATCAGGTGGCCAAAGTATTGGAGCTTCAGCTTCAACATCAGTCCTTCCAATGAACACCCAGGACTGATCTCCTTTAGGATGGACTGGTTGGATCTCCTTGCAGTCCAAGGGACTCTCAAGAGTCTTCTCCAACACCACAGTTCAAAAACTCAGCTTTCTTTATAGTCCAACTCTCACATCCATACATGACCACTGGAAAAACCATAGCCTTGACTAGATGGACGTTTGTTAGCAAAGTAATGTCTCTGCTTCCCTATATGATCATGCTTAAATATTCAACCACCTTCTGCATATTCTGCTCTTCCAAATAACAAATCTCTGCTAAGAATTGACATGTTCACTGGTGGCAACAAACTTAGAATTCAGGTACCTCCTGACAAGCCTATAATTCTTTTGATTTTCATTGTTTGTTTTGTAAGCAAATTGTTTCTACTTTCTGACTGAGGGGGAAGCATCTGGCATGTCTTTATTTTTTTCTTATTTTTTAGGATGAATTTTTAAGAAAACCACTGCAGATTCTTTACCACCAGTTTAAATGCCTTAACCAAGTTGAACTTTTTTGAGTCCTACTTAATCAATATCATTATGTGTGCCATTTTCTCTGGAAAGATTTCCTTTCACTAATTAAATATGGCTTAGATTTCAAATTTCAGCTCACATCAAAGCTAGCCACTGCCAACTCTTAAAACTACCCATCATATCACAGCCATTGATCTAAAAATACTGGAAAGGTTATGTTCCTCACTTGCATACATTGTTTCAAACATTTTGCTTTTAGAATAGAGACCAAAAATCCAGTATTTAGGCCTGCAAATCTCTTTATGTTCAGCCACCCTCTGCCTTCCCAGACACAAAATGATCTGTTCTGTTCCTCACTTTAAGTGTCTTACTAGTAGTAGTGTTAGTCACTTAGCTGTCTGATTCTTTGTGACCCCATGGACTGTAGCCCACCAGGCTCCTCTGTTCATGGAATTCTCCAGGCAAGAATACTGGAGTGGGTTGCCATGCCCTTCTCCAGGGGATCTTCCTCATCCAGGGATTGAACCCATGTCCCCTGCATTGGCAGGCAGATTCTTAACCACTGGATCACAAGTTTAAATGCCTTAGCCAGGTTGAACTGCTTTGAGTCTTACTTACTCAAAATCTTTATATGTGCCATTTTCTCTGGAACAATTTTTCTTCCACTAATTAAATACTATTTATGTTTCAAATTCTAGCTCATATATCACATTCTAAGGAAAGTTTTCACTGATCTGATAAACAAATTAAACTTTTCTTATTATTCACTTTCCTTACTCCAGTAACTTTATTCAACACAATTAATCATAGTTTAAAATATGTTAATTCACATAATCATTTGATGAACGTATGCCTCCTCCAGTCAGTAAGTTTCTGGACAGGAGGGATTTTATTATCTTATTTAAGATTTTAAGATGCCCTAGCAGAGTGCATGACTTACATTAAGTATACAGTAAATATTTATTGAATAAATGAAAGAATAGGAATTGAGGAGAGTATACAACTTAGTTTTTAAACAATGAGAAAATAAATTGTGTAATGAAGAAATATTAGATATGCAGATCTCCTAAAATTCATAGAAAAATAATCATTATTAAAAGTAAATTAATTTTTTTTATTTAAGTTGCATGAACAACAACAATTGAAGGCAGGAGGAAAAGGGGACTAGAAAGTATAAGACGGTTGGATGGCATCACTGACTCAATGGACATGAGTTTGAATAAACTTCAGGAGTTGGACAGGGAGGCCTGGCGTGCTGTAGTCCATGGGGTCGAGAAGAGTCAGACACAACTGAGTGGCTCGACTGAACTGAACTGAACTGAGTAACCTGATGAAAAAGTGAATAATTAAGATCAAACCTGTCACAAGCAGTTCGTTTCTTATAAACTCATTTTCTGTGTCTAGAATGAAAATGAAGGGAGTTATTGTACCAGTACAAAGTGTGTGTTGGAGGAGATGGTGCTACAGAAGGAAAAAAATGATCCTTACCAGGGTAGATCGACTGTCTGAGTATTCAACACATTTCTCTCTTATTTACTCTATGCATGTACACAGAACTGATTACAATTTAATCCTAAATAAATTGAAAAATAATTAAATGTACAACTTGGTAAATTCTATTTTGGTTTCCAGGAGCATGTGCAGTAAATTCAGGACAGTAAATTCTTGCAACCAAAGTGTGAAAACTTAAAGGAAGTGAGAAAAAATAACAGAATTACTCTAAAAATATCATTGTTTTAAATATGAACATTTGCTTAGTCCACAAAAATATAAATAAAATCTAAAACTTTCTTTAAATTATTAAAATAATAATAAAAATGCTCATTCACTGCTCTGAGGGCCAGATTTTGGCAATGGGGTATTGAAAATGTCCTCCTGACAGAGGCAATAAATATATGCATAACAAGATGTGGCCTGAGGTAACAGAAGCAAGGAAAAGTCAAGCATGATTTCAGAGATACACCAGAACTTTATTAAATTTATTTACATATCAAGCAATTTTTTTGTTGCTTCATTGTTCTAAAGTGTTAGTCATATGATATGATATATGGCAAAACCAATACATTATTATAAAGTAATTAGCTTGCAATTAAAATAAATCAATTTATATTAAAAAAAAAAATAAAGTGTTAGTCACTCGTCATCCCTGACTCTTTGCGACACCATGGACTGCAGCCTACCAGGTTCCTCTGTCCATGGGATTTCTAGGCAAGGGTACTCGAGTGGGTTGCCATTTCCTTCTCCCGGGGATCTTCCCAACCTGGGGATCAAACCTGGGTCTCCTGAATTACTGGGAGATTCTTTACTGAAAACATGACCATAAATTCTTGCTTGGATGAAGTCAAGATAGAAATATGGCTCAGTCCTAAAGTAATCTAATACTATGGGATAAGTACGAAGAATTTCTAAATCAGTGGCTGGTGCTAAATGACAGATGTGCAAACAGCGACAGAATTCCACCCATTTCTTAATGACTTCCTTGGACAGATATTTGCCTTAAGATTTCTTCTGAATGAACCATGAAGATACAGGTTTTATGAAATGAGCTCTTGATGGAAAAGTCAGCTAAGAAGTAACATTTGCTTATGGACACTAACTCTTTTAGGTCCGTTTTTATCCCATGAGGAGAGAGGCTTGCACAGATGAGAGTAGATATATTTTAAATGGCCCTATTGTAAGGTATTGGATGAGGAAATGGCAACCCACTCCAGGGTTCTTGCCTGGAGAATCCTAGGGATGGGGGAGCCTGGTGGGCTGCTGTCTCTAGGGTTGCACAGAGTCGGACACTACTGAAGCTACTTAGCATTGTAAAGTACTCTTGCTAGGACAATCCCATGGATGGAGGAACTTGGTAGGCTGCAGTCCATGGGGTCGTTAAGAGTCGGACATGACTGAGCGACTTCACTTTCACTTTTCACTTTCATTCATTGGAGAAGGAAATGGCAACCCACTCCAGTGTTCTTGCCAGGAGAATCCCAGGGACGGGGAAGCCTGGTGGGCTGCCGTTTATGGGGTCGCACAGAGTCAGACATAATGAAGCGACTTAGCAGCAGCAATGTAAAGTCAGCTAGTTTATTACACACTAAAGAAACTTTAGGTTGCAGAGTAGTTTTCTTCTTTTAATAGTTGAAAGAAGTAGAGATTGTTTCCTGGAGGTGGAAATGTCTATATGGTTGTTCAATTTTCTGTAGTTTTCAAATACATTGAAAATATATTCTTTTTCCTTAAAAATATTATTTCTATCAACATAAGCATGTTGTGGTAAATCACAATGAAGCTAGCTACATAAGAATGAAATATCTTAAATATAAAATAATATCAAACAGTTTCTTTAAGCTAGGGGATTGCATATTTTTGAATAAAAATATTCTACTTGGCAATTTTTCATTAAGAGGAACTTGAGAATATTTGTAAAATTGTTCCTATAAATAATGTCCTTTGTTTCAAAGTATAATGTGATTTTCATTTTAAGCCACCTGATTATAATGCTTTGAATATTCCCTTGGAACAGATTACAGTCTGAGAAGGTTGGAATAAAGGGAGTGTGCAATTTTGTCTCAATCTTCCAAGAAATTTTACACAGGGAGCTTTTTTTCTTGATGTTAACCAAAAGTGTTGTTGAGATTACAAAGTTAGAAGAATCACAGAAGAATCAAGTTAAATGATTAAGTTGAATAATGAGACATAAAACCCAAAAGACAAAACAGTTGTGATTTTTATTTATCCAGTTGATGGTATCTGTAAAACCTGTCATAAAGAATTCTAATTAAAAATAATAACCTATCCACTCATAAAGAGCACACACAGAATAGAAGAATATTATTTTGGAAGAATGTTAGTGCAGTATGAACTGGAAGATGAAAATGTTCTTTTGATATCTGGTGTCAGTTACTCACTATACCTCATGAAAAATACTCATTTTCACTTCATGTCCCATTTTTATTAAACATCAGTGTGGGGCAAAGTCTACACTTTAACTTACTAATTATAATTAAGGAGATAAGTTTTGGCAAAATAGGACTGACTCAAAGGAAAAAAAAAAATCACTGTTGCATTGTACACAGATTTTGACCCTGGGTTCTAATTCCAATCATTTTACTTTACGTGAACTCTGTCCTTAATTAAGACACTTCAGCTCTCTCTGCACTAATTTGATTATCTGAAAAGTAAATGAATGGTTTCATAAAATCTAGAATCCTTTCTAGCTTCAATTGTTTAATACTAAATGTAGATATCAAGAACAAACCAGTGACTTCCAGTGGGGAGAAGGAAGTGAGAAGAGACCAGATAGGAGTATGGGATTAAGTGGTACAAACTATTATCCATAAAGTAAATAAGTACCAATGATATATTGCATAACACAGGGAATATAGCCAAATTTGACACTAGCTTTCAATGAGGCATAATCTATAAAAAATGCTGAATCTCTACATTGTATACTTGAAACAAATAAAGTGAAATTCGCCCATTTGTGTCTGACTCTTTGAGACACCATGGACTGTAGTCCACTAGGTTCCTCTGTCCAGTGAATTCTCCAAGCAAGAATACTGGAGTGGCTTGCCATTTCCTTCTCCAGGTTTCTTCCTGGTCCAGGGATTGAACCTGGGTCTCCTGCATTGCAGGCACCAGGGATGTAAATCAATTATGCTTCAGTTAAAAAAACATACTGTGTCTCACCAGCAACCATGGTGAATGACTCAGCTTCTAGAATATTCTCATCATTTTAGTGAGTAATCACTTTAATTTTAGCTCATTACATCATAATTTTTCAGCACTGGATTAACATTTATATTCAGTAAGGATTTGTACCAGCTCAGTCTCAGACCATAGTTTTAATAATGTTAGAGAAATAATATATCCATGCCAACAGAAACATTCCTCCAGACTAATATAGAATCGAGAACACAATATGTAACTGGGTAAGCATTAACAGATCTATATGCATATAAGGAGTCACAACAGTGACTATGAAGTTGGAACAAAATTTCACATATGTTATACAGAAATGAAGATGCTAGAAAAAAAAATTCACTATCTTGTTGAGAGACTAAGGGCCTTACTTTCTCATCCTCTCCCATACATTTCATGAGGAACCCCTGAGCTATTTAAAGGTACATTTTGACATAGGTGAAAGTCATCTGGCCTGTAACTTTAGAGGTAGGCGTATATTGTGAATACTGGAGAACTGACTTAATTCCTAGAGAATTTGTCTCTGTTCCAAAAATTATTATGACTTAAATTTATTATGTTTCCAAGGGAACATACACACACATAGGTATGGGAGAATTTGTCTCATAGCCCTTTATAGCAGAGAAAATCATTTTTATTTTCTCAAAGTATAAAGAAACTCATTTGAGTTTAATTATTTTTGGCTTCAGAAAAATAAGAGTCTTATTTTGAAACTAGAATTTCAGTGGAAACATCATATATAATCACAAAGGGTAAAGTGCAAAGCAAACGCCACAAAATAGGACTTTGACGTAGGAATTAGTTGTTGGCATTGTATAATAGTGCCACAAATTATCATTCTCTGTTTCATGTTAATGTTATTTTAATTACATTTGCCCACAACCTCCTATGGCTTGACACTTATCCACATCCTGAAAAGCACTTTCTTCATTGTTCTAATTCTTTGTTGTTCAATAAAGATAAAATTTAAGCTACGTGTGGAATTTTGAATTTTCTAGTATCTACGTTAAAAGTAAAAAGAAAAACATGTAAAATTAACTTTAGCAATGCTTCTTACTTAGTCTGCTGCTGCTGCTGCTAAGTCGCATCAGTCGTGTCCAACTCTGTGCGACCTCATAGACAGCAGCCCACCAGGCTGCCCCATCCCTGGGATTCTCCAAGAAAGAATACTGGAGTGGGTTGCCATTTCCTTCTCCAATGCATGAAAGGGAAAAGTGAAAGTGAAGTTGCTCAGTCGTGTCCAACTCTTAGCGACCCCATGGATTGCAGCCCACCAGGCTTCTCAGTCCATGGGATTTTCCAGGCAAGAGTACTGGAGGGGGTTGCCAGTGCCTTCTCCCTTATTTAATCTAATATTTCTCAAATACTGCCACATCAATAAATAATTAATATAAAAAATTGAGATATTGTATTTTTAACCAAGTCTTTGTAATAAGGTGTGTATGATATTAATACATTTATAACATCTCTTGAGGAGAAGGCAATGGCACCCCTCTCCAGTACGCTTGCCTGGAAAATCCCGTGGACAGAGGAGCGTGTGGGCTGCAGTCAGTGGGGTCGCTAAGAGTCAGACACGACTGAACGGCTTCACTTTCACTTTTCACCTTTCACTTTCATGCATTGGCTAAGGAAATGGCAACCCATTCCAGTGTTCTTGCCTGGAGAATCCCAGGGAAGCCTGGTGGGCTTCCGTCTATGGGGTTGCACAGAGTTGGACATGGCTGAAGTGACTTAGCAGCTTAGCAGCAGCACCTCTCCACAGAGATCATATATATTTCATATGCTTAGTAGGCACATGCAATTAGCGGCTGTCATATTAGCACAATTACACTCAAATACATAAGGAATATGTGATGTGTGCTCTGTGATGATGACATACATAGAATTTTATTCTGGGAGTTTAGGTTACAGGCCAATGAGACTATATTTTTTCAATTTCTATTGTTGTGGTTTGTGAGTAATAATTACAAACATTCCTTTCTAGCCTCAGAGTTCCAAAGTGAGAACCTGACTCAAGTTTCATATAGATATAAATCAAAATATCAGCTTCAATTAAAAAAAAAAAGCAGCATTGTATAATACAGCTTAGATCTGTAACTTTATTACACTTCCCAGTCCTGGTCACTAGGACCAGCTTCAGTGCTGTCTGTCTGTATGGAGATATACTGAATGAACTGAACTCTTCCTCAAGTGTGCTTCCCTTGGAGAAGAAGAAAAGAGGATGGGTTCTGTCTCCTTGCAATAATCAGATTTTTAAAAATCTCCCCTTTTTTTTTTTTTTGAGGAAGGAGGGAATTTGAAAAAAAAAAAAATTTTTTTTTTTCCAATACCATTTTGCCTTGGGGAACAGAATGAACAGGAGAATAGTAAGTCTGTAAAGCTATTCCTAAATTCCCAAGAGGAATAAGATTCTATTATGGAGAATTATGTAGAAGCATTTTAGAAGGAGGTACACAAAAAGCTTTTATAAAAAGCTTTTAGTTAGAATTATGAGTGATTTTTATTTTTAGAAATAGGAAAAATACAAAAGTATGTTAGAAAAGGAAGGTTAAAATTCTTTAACTAAAATTACAGATGAGTTTATTTGAATATTTATCATACCATGCCAATTAAAAAAAATTCTTTTCTCATTTAGGTTATTACTGAAATTGAAAAAGAATAGGCACATATATATGTATAACTGAAGCACTTTGCTGAATGCCTGATACTAGCACAATATTGTTGATTAACAGTACTTCAATATAAAATAAAAATTAAGATAATAACAGCATGCATATAGTGTATCTATTTAACTTTCCAGGTCTCTGTTTCCTATGACCTTCAGGAATCTGTCAGAAAATGACTGATTAGACTGAAAATAAGCGCCCTGGGCCAGACATATGTTGTTAAGGTGACTTGTCTATTGTTGATTACAGCTCAGTGAAAAATGGCTGACGTTTCATGCCCCAAAGTGTGTAAGTGGCCTTATCGAAGCTTGCTTTTTTATTCTTTTGTTTCAATGCTGAACAATCAGTGACCAACTGATATGACTTAAAGAAACTGGTTTCTTCCATTTGTCCTCCTTAGTAGTTTTTTATGTTGAAAGTAGCCAAACAAACTAAATTCAAGTTCAGCTTTGCCTGATCGCCCTCCCCACCTGATAAATGATTATCAAGTACAATCACAAAAATATCTGAATGGGGAAGAAAATAAATGCATTGTTTATTATTTTTCTTTAGTTTTCAAGCCTTATTCTTTTTTATTTTTTAACTCAGTATTTTTTTTTTCCAGCACATCAAAAAAGATAATAGGATCTGACATTCAGTCAAATCTGAGGTTATCTGTTTTGAACAATCATTTAAACAAATCATTTAAACAATCATTTTTAAAAAATCATTAAAGTTGGGGATTAGAAAACTATAGGTAGTTTCAGAGAATGTAGAAGATAAATTACTAAGGCCCTACGTAACTGACACACTGAGTTCTGAGAGGAAGTTGACCTGAGAGACAATGGAGGGCCACTGGAAACTTTATGACTGCATGGTTTTTGTCAAGATCATATATTATTCCTTCTATTACTTGATACCATTATATAACACCCTTCTTCATGTCTTTATTCCACCTCTACTAAATACCACCCACTTATTCAAAATCACCTGATAATATTTTCTTCTAAATGGGAGTGTTAACCCAAACCTTCATTTGACTCTTGGCAGATGTCAAGTCAAAAGAAACAATCAAGCCAAAAGAAGAAGGGATTTATTACTCACAGCAAGTAAGTAGAACACAGGGAACTTTCTCAAAGCTGTGACATGAGCCAGCACTGCATTGATTTTTTTTCTTTCCTGAACATATATACCAGAGATGAAAAGCAGTGTGAAACTTATGAAATATTTGGATATAATTAAGGGCAGTGAGTTATTTTAATAGCTATATTTGCATTCTTACTATGTGACTTACATGCTAGACACACTAGTGACATCAATATAAGATATGCAGTCCTGACTTTAAAGGTTTTAAATCTTATCAGCTAGATTGTAATCTGGGGTCAAAATGTTGTGTTAACATGAAGGAGGACACTCTTCTCACAAAATATCTTCAGAAACTTTCTTTAGAAATCTGAAGGAAGAAAAACATCTTTCTTCCTTCAATGTAGCACCGATTGACTGCAAAGGAAATCTTTGCAAAGGAAATGACTAATGGGAGTTTCAGGTAATTCCTCACTTGGTCTGCCCAAATAAATTTTAATTTAATGAAAAAAAGATCAATTTCCATCTGTTCTTTGGCATATTATAGACAAAGTTTAAAAACCTGATAATCTCAATGTCTACAAACTATCTGAAGCCTGACAAAGCAATGAAAAATGTACAGCTGACCCTTGAACAACTTGGGGGTCAGAGACACTGACCCTCTGAAGAATTTAAAACCCATATATAACTTTGGGCTTCCTAAAAAACTTATCGACTCCTAGCTTACTGGTGATTAGAAGCCTTACCAATAATATAAATGGTTAATGAACAGATATTTTGTATCTTATATATATTATATACTGTATTCTTACAATAAAGTAAGCTACAGAAGAGAAGATGTTATTAAGGAAATGATGAAGAAAATGCATTTATAGTTTGTAATGTATTTATTGATAACAGAAATTTATATTATCTCTATAAGATGAATCATCTTTCAGTACCTACATTAATATTGTTATATGATACAAAACAGTAGATGTTATACATCCTACTAACACAGACTTAATCAAAAAGAAAAAGATAATGTGAAAAACATTATTTATTTACAAGTATAACCATTTACATTGATAACGAAGAAGTAGCAATGTGATCATTTTATGGACACCTAACCTAAACACTAGTGAAAGTGAAAATGAAGTCGCTCAGTCGTGTCTGACTCTTTGCAACCCCATGGACTGCAGCTCATCAGGTGCCTCCATCCATGGGATTTTCCAGGCAAGAGTGCTGGAGTGGATTGCCATTTCCTTCTCCAGGGGATCTTCCTGACCCAGGAATTGAACATGGGTCTCCTGCATTGCAGGCAGATGCTTTACTGTCTGAGCTACCAGGGAAAGCATAAACACTAATGAATGGATCATTATAAAATTTTCATGGTATATAACTATAAGGCATATAACATATAGCATATAACACATAACATGGCACATAACAGCCATACTCATAATACAGTATTAGAAATGTTTTACATTAAAAAATAATAATAACAAATGCCTATAATAGGCTACTGCCCAGTTTTTCCAGTTGCAAGAAGGAAGCATACTACACAGTAATGTAGTTCTTTGAAAGCTAAGTTATAAAACAATAACAAAGCTAACACATATAGACTAGTAGCTACATATATTTTATGCATTCATGACAAAATTTTCCTTAACATTTTTTGGCATTTCTAGGCTAAACAGTATATTTTCAAGTTTTTTTTCCTAATTGTTGGAAATCTCCAAAAGAATTTCCAATATATTTATTGGAAAAAATCTACATATGAGTGGATCCATGCAGTTCAAGCCTATGTTGCTCAAAGTTCACACTGTATTTCAAAATTTGGCATGTAGAAAATATACCTAAGCAGTTAACTCATTTTCAGATTTGTTGATTGGGCCAGGGAAGGGTTATTGGCATGGCAAATCAGGGATTGAGGAGGGCAGGATGGTAAGAGAAAAGAGAGGTAAATACGATATCACTGTTCAATGATTACCTCCATGTGGGCCAGGCTGAAAAAAAGACACTCTCACATAAGGTAATCAGAATGATGGAATTATTCGCACACAGTGGAAGAATACTATAAAATAGTTTTGCATTAAACTAGTCATTCTAATCACGCTAGGACTGCAGCCTTGTCTAACTCAGTGAAACTAAGCCATGTCTGCGGGGCAACCCAAGATGGGTGGGTCATGGTGGAGAGGTCTAACAGAATGTGGTCCACTGGAGAAGGGAATGGAAACCACTTCAGTATTCTTGCCTTGAGAACCCCATGAGCAGTATGAAAAAGCAAAATAATAGGATACTGAAAGAGGAACTCTCCAGGTCAGTAGGTGCCCAACACACTGCTGGAGATCAGTGGAGAAATAACTCCAGAAAGAATGAAGGGATGGAGCCAAAGCAAAAACAATACTCAGCTGTGAATGCAACTGGAGATAGAAGCCAAGTCCGATGCTGTAAAGAGCAGTATTGCATAGGAACATGGAATGTCAGGTCCATGAATCAAGGCAAATTGGAAGTGGTCAAACAAGAGATGGCAAGAGTGAACGTCAACATTCTAGGAATCAGCGAACTTAAATGGACTGGAATGGGTGAATTTCACTCAGATGACCATTATATCTACTACTGTGGGTAGGAATCCCTCAGAAAAAATGCAGTAGCCATCATGGTCAACAAAAGAGTCTGAAATGCAGTACTTGGATGCAATCTCAAAAACAACAGAATGATCTCTGTTTGTTTCCAAGGCAAACCATTCAATATCACAGTAATCGAAGCCTAGGCCCCAACCAGTAACGCTGAAGAAGCTGAAGTTGAACACTTCTATGAAGACCTACAAAACCTTTTAGAAGTAACACTCAAAAAAGATGTCCTTTTCATTATAGGGGACTGGAATGCAAAAGTAGGAAGTCAAGAAACATCTGGAGTAACAGACAAATTTGGCCTTGAATATGGAATGAAGCAGGGCAAAAGCTAATAGATTTTTGCCAAGAACACATTGGTCATAGCAAACATCCTCTTCCAACAACACAAGAGAAGACTCTACACATGGACATCACCAGATGGTCAACACCGAAATCAGATTGATTATATTCTTTCCAGTCAAAGATGGAGAAGTTTTATGCAGTCAACAAAAACAAGACCAGGAGCTGACTGTAGCTCAGATCATTACCTCCTTATTATCAAATTCAGACTCAAATTGAAGAAAGTAGGGAAAACCGCTAGACCACTCAGGTATGACCTAAATCAAATCCCTTATGATTATACAGTGAAAGTGAGAAATAGATTTACAGGCCTAGATCTGATATGTAGAATGCCTGATGAACTATGGAATGAGGTGCATGACATTGTACAGGAGACAGGGATCAAGACCATCCCCATGGCAAGGAAATGCAAAAAAGCAAAATGGCTGTTTGGGAAGGCCTTGTACATAGCTGTGAAAAGAAGAGAGGCAAAAAGCAAAGGAGAAGAGGAAAAATATAAGTATCCGAATTCAGAGTTCCAAAGAATAGCAAGAAGAGATAAGAAAGCCTTCCTCAGTGATCAATGCAAAGAAATAGAGAAAAAGAACAGAATGGGAAAGACTAGAGATCTCTTCAACAAAATTAGAAATACCAAGGGAACAATTAATGCAAAGAAGGGCTCAATAAAGGACAGAAATGGTACGGACCTAACAGAAGCAGAAGATATTAAAAAGAGGTGGCAAAAATATACAGAAAAACTGTCCAAAAAAATCTTCATGACTCAGATAATCACGATGGCATGATCACTCATCTAGAGCCAGACATCTGGGAATGTGAAGTCAAGTGGGCCTTAGAAAGCATCACTATGAACAAAGCTAGTGGAGGTGATGGAATTCCAGTTGAGCTATTTCAAATCCTGAAAGATGATGCTGTGAAAGTGCTGCACTCTATATGCCAGCAAATTTGGAAAACTCAGCAGTGGCCACAGGACAGGAAAAGGTCAGTTTCATTCCAATCCTAAAGAAAGGCAATGCCAAAGAATGCTTAAACTACCACACAATTGCACTCATCTCACACGCTGGTAAAGTCATGCTCAAAATTCTCCAAGCCAGGCTTCAGCAATACATGAACCATAAACTTCCTGATGTTCTAGGTGGTTTCAGAAAAGGCAGAGGAACCAGAGATCAAATTACCAACATCTGCTGGATCATGCAAAAAGCAAGAGAGTTCCAGAAAAACATCTATTTCTGCTTTATTGACTATGCCAAAGCCTTTGACTGTGTGGATCACAATAAACTGTGGAAAATTCTGAAAGAGATGGGAATACCAGACCACCTGACCTGCCTCTTGAGAAATCTGTATTCAGGTCAGGAAGCAACAGTTTGAACTCGACATGGAACAACAGACTGGTTCCAAATAGAAAAAAAGAGTATGTCAAGGCTGTATATTGTCACCTTGCTTATTTAACTTATTTTCAGAGTACATCATGAAAAATGCTGAACTGGAAGAAAAACAAGCTGGAAACAAGATTGCTGGAGAAATATCAGTAACCTCAGATATGCAGTTGACATCACCTTTATGGCAGAAAATGAAGAGGATCTAAAAAGTCTCTTGATGAAAGTGGAAAAGGAGAGTGAAAAAGTTGGCTTAAAGCTCAACATCCAGAAAACGAAGATCATGGCATCTGGTCCCATCACTTCATGGGAAATAGATGGGGAAACAGTGGAAACAATGTCAGTTCAGTTCAGTAGCTCAGTCGTGTCCGACTCTTTGCGACCACATGAATCGCAGCACGCCAGGCCACCCTGTCCACCACCATCTCCCGGAGCTCACTCAGACTCACGTTCATCGAGTCAGTGATGCCATCCAGCTATCTCATCCCCTTCCCCTCCAGCCTCCAATCCCTCCCAGCATCAGAGTCTTTTCCAATGAGTCAAGTCAACTCTTCGCATGAGGTGGCCAAAGTACTGGACTTCAGCTTTAGCATCATTCCTTCCAAAGAAATCCCAGGGTTGATCTCCTTCAGAATGGACTGGTTGGATCTCCTTGCAGTCCAAGGGACTCTGAAGAGTCTTCTCCAATACCCCAGTTCAAAAGCATCAATTCTTCGGCACTCAGCCTTCTTCACGGTCCAAATCTCACATCCATACATCAGTTCAGTTCAGTTCAGTCGCGCAGTCGTGTCCGACTCTGCGACCCCATGAATCGCAGCACGCCAGGCCTCCCTGTCCATCACCAACTCCCGGAGTTCACTCAGACTCACGTCCATTGAGTCTGTGATGCCATCCAGCCATCTCATCCTCGGTCGTCCCTTTCTCCTCCTGCCCCCAATCCCTCCCAGCATCAGAATCTTTTCCAATGAGTCAACTCTTCGCATAAGGTGCCCAAAGTACTGGAGCTTCAGTTTNTTATGACCAACCTAGATAGTATATTCAAAAGCAGAGACATTACTTTGCCGACTAAGGTCCGTCTAGTCAAGGCTATGGTTTTTCCTGTGGTCATGTATGGATGTGAGAGTTGGACTGTGAAGAAGGCTGAGTGCCGAATAATTGATGCTTTTGAACTGTGGTGTTGGAGAAGAGTCTGGAGAGTCCCTTGGATTGCAAGGAGATCCAACCAGTCCATTCTGAAGGAGATCAACCCTGGGATTTCTTTGGAAAGAATGATGCTGAAGCTGAAGCTCCAGTACTTTGGCCACCTCATGCAAAGAGTTGACTCATTGGAAAAGACCCTGATGCTGGGAGGGACTGGGGGCAGGAGGAGAAGGGGACGACCGAGGATGAGATGGCTGGATGGCATCATGGACTCAATGGCCGTGAGTCTGAGTGAACTCCGGGAGTTGGTGATGGACAGGGAGGCCTGGCGTGCTGTGATTCATGGGGTCGCAAAGAGTCGGACACGACTGAGTGACTGAACGGAACAGAACGGAACGGAAGAGTCCTTATAGATCATTGTCTGATCCTCTCATTATGTTGGTGATAGAACAGACCCATGTGTGGAGCAGTTTGCCTAAGGTCGTATTAGTAAGAAACAGTAGGGTTTGGACTGAAACCAGATTTCCTGACTTCAGGTTCAGAGATCTTCTGTGGTAGCCCAAGGCCTCTTGTTTTTAGTATAGAGTTCTCTAAGAGGAGGTAACAATCATTAAGGGATCAGCAGTGACCCTGATGTATCACCTTTGTTAGTGTGAGTATTTTGACTTTTAGGCATCTCCTCAGTGGATTTACAAAATACCTGGATAGGAATTAGGAGTTCAAACATTATAAAGTAAATTATCAATGTAAATAAAAAGTGAGCAGAAAGTTACTGCTTAAAAGATGAAATTTTCATCTGCTTTCACTAAATTGAATCTAGTATCTGGCTTTCTTCTTCATTGAGCATAAAGTGTGAAGTTAGAATTATTCCATGAATAATACAATATCTTTCCTCTGCTCTTCAATTTTTAGATTTATTCCAAATTTCTCTGTATTTAGAAAATGGTTATTTTTCCACATGTCAACTCCTCAAACCAAAAAGGCCTTTCCTGTCTACAAAAAATATTGTGAATATTATGGATATATTTTCTTTACTGATCTTTAAATGTGAACATCTAAATAACTCTTGTCTCTATTTCATAGGCATAAACACACCTGTGATCATGAATCTGTCACGGAATCAATTTATAGTAAATCATCCGTTTCTGTTTATTATGAAGAATAACCCAACAGGTACCTTTTTGAGAATTCCCTGGGGGAACTGTTTAAGTTCAATAGACCTAGTCTATTGAATCTGTTAGACTCTTGCTGTTAATCGCAGTCTGTTCCAGCTGCAAATGACAGTCTGAAATCATTTGTTCTTTCAATTCATTGAATTTATTTTAGTTTTTTCCAAAGTTTTTCAGTGACTATTTGTTGAGTGCTTGTTTTGTACTACGCATTGTGTTCTAAGAGATGTCACTGACCTAATATAGATCAGTACTAGTAATAGCTGCCAAGATAGTTTGTATGGGTGCTGGTGATGTTAAATACCAATCTGTACAGTTAACACCATTCCAATAAGTCAGATATTTGATGAATAAAGACGTAGAAACTCAAAGAGAAGTTGTATAGTTTGCCTAAGTTCATACAACTGAAAAGTGGCAGAGTGAAAATAAGACCTGTTTGTCTCAGAAGTCAACTTTCTTTCAATGGGAGAACTTGGAATTTGCACAGTTGTGAAAGGTTTCCTAGGTAGATTCCAAGAATAAGTGACTAGCTATAGGCTCTGAGTGGCAAGGAGGGGTCAAACATTATTCCAGTTCCCTAATTTGGGCAATCCAGACATAATGCAGTTAGGTACAAAAGGTGGGGGTAGTAGTCAATTGGACTGGCATTACAGACATGGTGGACACATAAATGCAGGTGGTCTGGAGAGGTGTTTTTGCATCTTATGAAATGAAAGAGGCCAGAAATGTGGACACTGAGGAAGCTTTCTTTAAGTATATATTTAGGACTCCTCAGGAGTCATAACCCGATGACTGTATACCACTGGAAAAGAGATAATATCTTACTCATTTTTGTATCCAGCCCAGAATTTGGCAAAGCGCCCTGCACTTAATATCAGTATCTCTAGAGATTGAAAGTTTGGACTTGGGTCCAAGGACCAGTTTAATGAACTAATAATTCTAATACAAGTCACTATACTTTCTAAGCTATATTTTCCCCACCCTCTATTTGAACATAATATTAGTACTTATGTCATGCTGTGCTGTGCTGTGTTTAGTTGTGTTAGACTCTTTTCAATCCCATGGACTGTAGCCAGCCAGGATCCTCTGTCCATGGGGATTGTCCAGGCAAGAATACTGGAGTGAGTTGCCATCCCCTTCTTCAGGGGATCTTCCCAACTCAGAGATCAAACCCAGGTCTCCTGCATTGCAGGTGGTTCTTTACTCTCTGAGCCACCAGGGAAGCCTTTATCTCACAGAGGTAAATAAAAGAATATATTAAGCCTGTGACACAGTGCCTGGCACATGAAGTTCATTGTGAATACATCAATAAATATACATAAAGGAAGGAAGAAAAGTGGAAAAGTTTCTCTAAATGAATTGATTTACATGGAGAAGAGACATAGTTAATTTCAGAAAATGAATCTGTTAGTTTAACTAGCAATACTGATATTATTTACCCCCTAAGAGATATATCAGTCTCTTTTTTAGGTTGTGTAAAACTAATGCTGAATGACCATTCTGAAGTTACATCTTGGAAACAGTGGGATAGTTTCAGATTTGCTGAGGCTTCAGTTCCATGGGGGATGAGTCAGTGTTACAACATTGTCTGTGTATGTCATTTGATTTATACATCCCTGTGGCTCAGACGGTAAAGCATCTTCCTACAATGCGGGAGACCTGGGTTCGATCCCTGGGTCAGGAAGATCCCCTGGAGAAGGAAATGGCAACCCACTCCAGTGTTCTTGCCTGGAGAATCCCAGGGACGGGGGAGCCTGGTGGGCTGCCATTCACAGTGCCTGGCACATGAAGTTCATTGTGAATACATCAATAAATATACATAAAGGAAGGAAGAAAAGTGGAAAAGTTTCTCTAAATGAATTGATTTACATGGAGAAGAGACATAGTTAATTTCAGAAAATGAATCTGTTAGTTTAACTAGCAATACTGATATTATTTACCCCCTAAGAGATATATCAGTCTCTTTTTTAGGTTGTGTAAAACTAATGCTGAATGACCATTCTGAAGTTACATTTGGAAACAGTGGGATAGTTTCAGATTTGCTGAGGCTTCAGTTCCATGGGGGATGAGTCAGTGTTACAACATTGTCTGTGTATGTCATTTGATTTATACATCCCTGTGGCTCAGACGGTAAAGCATCTTCCTACAATGCGGGAGACCTGGGTTCGATCCCTGGGTCAGGAAGATCCCCTGGAGAAGGAAATGGCAACCCACTCCAGTGTTCTTGCCTGGAGAATCCCAGGGACGGGGGAGCCTGGTGGGCTGCCATCTCTGGGGTCGCACAGAGTCGGACACGACTGAAGCGACTTAGCAACAATGCGGGAGACCTGGGTTCGATCCCTGGGTCAGGAAGATCCCCTGGAGAAGGAAATGGCAATCCACTCCAGTATTCTTGCCTGGAGAATCCCATGGACAGAGAAGCCTAGTACATTACAGTCCACGGGGTTGCAAAGAGTCGGACACGACTGAGCGACTTCACCTTCACCTTCAACCTTAGGATATCTCTAATTTCTTACCATTAGTATGTAATTACTGGATATGCAGAACAGAAAGAACTGAAGCTACATTGGGCATCAATGCTCAAGGAAATATGGCATTTAGAATAATATCTGACTCTATTTTCCAAGTTGATGACTGAGGGGCTAAGGATATGTAACAGCTATCAGTTAAATTGTAGTGAAAATTCAAATTAATTCACTTATTTACTTATTTGTGATAATGCTTAAATGTCAGGCCCTTAATGACAATTTCCACTGTTTTATGATCTTTATTGTAATGAGACTTTCTAAACTAGGGTTACTCCTCTCAAGTATTGTTTCAAATGAATGGCCATTCATTTACAGGAGGCTGTAAATTGTTGCCATATATAGTGTAGAATGGCCTGTTATCTTAAGACAATACTAGTTCAGTGATTTATTTATTTTTCCTTTCACAAATGAACTGAAGAAATCATTGGGATTAACGAACCTGGTGATTTACCATGGCACAGTGAACTACCAAATGGCATAATGATGTATATAAAATATATTCTTTTGCAATTCCTGAAGTATGAAAATGAATGATTTTAGTTTTAGTAAAACCAATTTTTACCTAGATTTAAAATTTTCCTTTGGTAAAACAACCTTCTTATGTAAAATCCATACATTACTTATATTTTCCTATCAGAATTTAACTTCCTATCATATATACATTTCCGTATACTTTTCAAACCTTTTACTGAGCCAAACTTCCAGGGATATGAAGAACAATTCTTCTTCTTTAAGGATGAGGGTATAGGACAGCATTACAGACTTTCTGAAGAAGGTTGTGAAAAATGCTACATGAAATGTGCCATTTCCTAGAAAGTAGTGAAACATGGTTTTGAAACTGACAGCGCTCCATACATAACAAAAAAAAATATTGTGTTTAGAATTTTTTCAGGTCCTGGTTTGAGGGGAGAAGCAGACTGCAGGGTATTCATTAAAAAAATCTTTTTTCTAGGCTGTTAGCTTTGGTTATGCTATTGTAGATATTTTATAGCTATATTATTAAATATGAGGGATACCTCTTTAAGAAGTGGGCATGAAAAGTGGAAACAACAATGAATCTGCTTCAGCCTGCCTCTATATCCATTGAGACTATGTCAAGGAAGATTTCACTAATCTGTTCAGTTTAGTAGTGAGTAGATTGGTGATTGCTTGTAGACTTAATTCAAAATGTGGTTCTCCTTGTTCAGAAAAGCAGATTGAAAAGACTAGGACAAATGGCTTTTATGTAATGTCCTATACTTCTCATAATTTAAAATTTTAAACTATTGTTTTCAATTTATGAGGTTAGTTACTTTAAAAATTCTTCAAACAAGCATTTCTGGTAAGCATTTTAATGCCATAGAATTATAAATATATAAGAGTTATTGTTGATTCCTCTTGTGACTAAATGCAGTATACAGCCTGGGGAAGTTATTTATGTGTGCATATCTATCTGAAAAAAAAAAGAGTATTTGTTTTCTTGTATTGTTGGAATTATTTTGAGATTTTTGTGGCAAAGTATTATTAATTATAATCATAAAAAGAAGAAAAAAACCTGCTAGAGATTATGTCTATTTCTGTGTTAATTGGCTTTTTTAAGACTGTGTCTTTGGACTGAACAATAAAGAGTTCATGAAGAAGGGCTCTTCCTTTTTACTTCATTTCTGCCGTTGTTATTTCAATACTTGTAAGTGTAATGTTCACTTTAAAATTATGTAAAATTTTATTTTGTAACTTTTGAAATGAATCTTTATTACATATGAGTTTAAAGGAGGTAACCCAAAGCAACACAACATTGAGCCATTCAAGCCATTTTATTTACCTTACCCTAGTTGGCAAGAAAGGGGAATGGCTATTGACACGTCAGTTATTTCTGTTTTGTCCTCTAGTTCGTAGTTCCTTTTCACTTGAAAAACACAGAATGGCTGGAAACAGGTGTTTACATTTATGCTGTATACTATATCACTTTGGTGAGGATGTAAAGTATGAGAGATGTGAAAATACTGCCTTTAGCAGTAAGCTTTGATTCAGAGCTGAAGGAGGAGAACTGAGAAGCTGCACTTTTAACCCCAAGGGTTTATATTACATGCATAAAGAGATGACTACTAATGCCTAAATTTAAAACATTTCCTATGCTCATCACCATTTCATTACTCTATGTTTGCCTGACTGAGTCTCTATATTTAGAAGAACACCTCTCTGTCACTTTAATTTTGCTTTCCTTTATGAAAAACAGAACTAATGCATTTTCCATGACAAGCTGTTGTGGATGTTAATATACTTCATAAATGATCAAAAAGTGATTAATGATATAGTCATCTATTTTAGAGAAGTGTTCTTTTTGTTATTAGAAGTGTTTGTTTGTTATTAGATATTATCAGTTTACCTTATAAGTAAAAAGACTAAATGGTTTGTTAAAACATTAAGAAAAATTGATTATTATCATTTTTTCTCCAGAAATTCCTAAAGATCTTCTTTTTTCTTTTTCTAGATTCAATTTTGTTTATGGGAAGGGTGACAAATCCTGACACTCAAAGCATGAAGGGAAGAGATTTAGATTCACTGTGAATGGAAGTGCAGCCTCAGAATAGAAGGTTATTCCTGGAAAATAGTTGACTGGCAAAATATCATCAACTATTTTCTATATATCTTTTTCTGTCTTAAACAGTGGCTGTATTAATCTGTATCAATGAATAAATGAAATTATGCATTAAGTGTTTTGTGCTTTCTGTATTTTTATAAAGTATATGTGAATAAAAAGCAGTGAACTTACATAAAATATTAATATATTAGAACAGTCCATCTATGATATCTTAGATATAAAAGTCCTGTCTTAGGTATCAAAGTCTCTGTATTCCTACAAGACTGAACTATCTGACTCCCAAGTATAGCACCTTCATCCAGACCATGGGGAATTGAGTCAAGAGAGAGAGTGCATGTGCTGGTACCTCTCTGGGGTGCCACTTGAGATACCAAGATCCGGTACCCATGATAGTAAATGAACTTTGAGTATTTAGTTTATTTTAACTTGGCATTCCATGTGTTATGTTTAATAGCTGCCTTGTTTCAATACATATCAATTTGTTCTTGATTTATGCCTTAAACCTGTGAAAGAAAGTAGAAGCAACAAGAACTTTTTAATAAAGCTTTCCTATACATGACATTGGCAGCTAAATTAGTATAATTTAGGAGCCTGACTGTCCATGATTTTATAACACTGAGCTAATGGAAGATTAGAGCCAAGATTGTAATCTACAAATATTAAATGCAACACACTTCCTCTGATGTCAGATGTAAATACCCCCAACAATACTACTTTCAAATGACTTTATATAACATTTCATAGTTTTTCTATTTTCATGTTAGTGATGTAAAGTGTCCTTTTGTTTGTGCTGGCAATTCTCTGCAGAGTTTAATGATAATGGCTTCCCATTGTTGAGCCCTGATTTTGTGTCAAGCACTGAAGTCAGCACTCTTTGGACATTATGATAAATGCAGGAAAGATCCATGAGCTACTATTACCCATATTCCTGATGAAGAAACTAAAGCTCAAGCACATTATATAAGCAGTCAAGGACACATAACAAATAAGTAGGAGTCTTTACCGTACTTCAAAGTTTGAGCTCAGGACTATCTGTATCAGCAGACTGTGACCATAATCACTGAGTCCTTTAAAGTAGTGCAGATTTTCCCCTGAAACTTCATGCTGTCTGGTCTCCAGTGTCTAGATGTCCATCTGTAGCAAAACCTAGAGCAATACTCAAGACCATATGAAGAGAGCTTTACAACAAATTGTGATGGCTTCAAACCATAACATGATCAAAAGTAATGCTAGCTTTCCTAGACTGTAAATTGCATCTTACTTAGATATAACACAGTGAATGCTAATATATATGTTAGTGATATATCACAAGTTTGTTCTTCATCATGGAACTGATTTAAAAATATGTTTCTTTAATTTAGGAAGAAGAGCATATTACACTATTAAAAGGACGGTAGTTTTATTTTCAGGTGTTTTTCTTGGGTTAGGTAAATTTATACATTCTCTTCCATGCGTTACATGTTAATCTGCTCTGGAGATTCATTCATCCCTTCCACAAATACTTACTGAGCTTCTATGTTCCAGGCACAGTTGTGTCCAACTCTTTGTGACCCCATGGACTGTAGCCTGCCAGGCTCTTCTGTCCATGGGATTTCCCAGGCAAGAACACTGGAGCAGGTTGCCATTTCTCTCTCCAGAGGATCTTCCCGACCCAGGGATCAAACTTGTCTCCTGCATTGCAGGAGGCGTCTTTACCACTGAACCACTGGGGGTAAACTAGTAAACAAAACTGACAAGGTCTCTGACCTGACCAAACTGACAGTTTACCAGTGGTAGAAACATAGTAAACCAGTGGAAAAAATAAAGTAGGATAATGAAATAGCAAGGAATGTATAACATCAAGTAATGGAATAAAGTGATTGTCCAGGTTTTACTTTAAGTATATGTTTTCATAATATGTTCCTAATATATACGCTTCTCTTAAGTAAGATCTGTTAAATGTCTGCCTCGGTTTTCCCACTGTGGAGTCCAGCTTTGCATTGTTATTGTTTTCTCTGACAATTTCATGCTCTACTCTGGTAGGCATTACTTACCTTACAAAAGGAGATGGTTTAAACTCCTTATAAAAGAGAGTAGCCTTCTGGTGTGGATTCAAGCTTAAAATATCTCCTTTCCCCATTCTAGGCGCATAGTTGCCAGAGCACTTCGAAGATTAAAACCTTAGTCTTCACCTTCATTGCAGTTAACTCAGTGGTTATTATAGTTCCATATTACAAAGGTCAGAAGTATCTGGAATGTATTTATAATATATGTGTGTGTATTTATTTATTTATGAAATAAAGTAAGTAGGAAATAATTTTCTATGCCAACTATATGAAACCATTAAGATTCACAACAGTATACAATATATGTGGGATAAAACTATTTGCAAATTAATAACTCTTATAGACCGAGGATGAGATGGCTGGATGGCATCACAGACTCAATGGATGTGAGTCTGAGTGAACTCCGGGAGTTGGTGATGGACAGGGAGGCCTGGCGTGCTGCGATTCATTGGGTCGCAAAGAGTCGGACACGACTGCGCGACTGAACTGAACTGAACTGATAAAAGCTTAATACATCATATATATATATAAGCTTAATATATCATATATATGATATAATTTCAAAGTTATTAGGAATTAGGTTTCATTGACTTCACACAGTTATAATACGTAGGATATTTTAGAGCACAGAGTCTGTTACATTAGGAGATGGGACCTGGGAGATCAAAGGTCTGAGACAATAAACAATCTCTATTTCAGGGATGAGGTTTAGAGAAGTCTCTTGAATTGGTTAATAAAAACCTGGAAACCTTGAAAGATACAGAGAAAACTTTAGGGCAACTTTTATTAGAAACCAGTGTTTTGGACCTCTGTAAAGAAGATATTTTCTTTCAGGATGGAATCAGATACACCCTATGTGGGGTAAGTTCTCCTGAGAGATGCGTCCTGAGACCGACTCCATGCTTAGGGTGGGAAAGGGGGTATACTGAAAGTCTGCTCGTAAGAGTACTGTTTCTCCCTGTGGTTTAATCACTAAGTTGTGTCCGACTCTGCGACTCCATAGTCTGTAGCCTGCCAGACTCCTCTGTCCATGGGATTCTTCAGGCAAGTATACTGCCATTTCCTTCTCCAGGGGATCTTCCTGATCCAGGATTCAAACCTGGGTCTCTTGCATTGCAGGCAGACTCTTTACTGACTGAGCTACTTTTTTTCTGGCTCCTTGTATGATCATCTCTTAATCTGAACCCGAAATTTAAGAGATCAAAAATCTAGTTTCCGTCTCTTTTTTGATGGCTCAAGTGACCACCTTGATGTTATAATATAAAGGAAATGAAAGATGATATATTTTTCACTAACATTATATTTTTGGCCTGTCATCTCAATTTTCTGGAACTTCAGTGTCCTCATTTGTACAGTGAAGGGTTGGATGAATCCTATTTAAGTTCCTTATTCCAAAGTCCTTTGCTTATAAATCTCAGGATTTCTCTGCAAAGACATGTTTGGAATTGTCTTTTGAGTCAATATTGTTTCTATAAGCAGTTTTTTTGCATAAATGAAGCAGAAATCCAGGATGCACTAGAGATTTGGTTCATGATATTATCTTTAACTATTTATACTTATTTCTTTTTATAATTCTATTGGAGTATAGTTGATTTACAACGTTATTAGGTTTAGGTGTACAGTAAAGTGATTCTGTTATTCATATATGGATATTCGTTCTTTTTCAGATAGGTTATAAAAATGATAAATTTTTTCTTCATAGGTTCGAGATTTAATTTTTAAAAACAGAATGCACATAAAACAATCTTACTTCTGTGGCAGAGACTCCCCTCTAGTGAAGGCTTTTGAGCGTGGTTTTGAGATGTTGCTGGACAGTGGGAGCCTAGCTGAGCACTTCATTTCACCGATCATTGCATTTATCGAAGTGGAGCCTTGTAGTTAGTTCTCCTTAGTGGAATTTGAGTGGAGGTGAGTGTCACTTGTAAGTCTGTTTCTGACTGCTCTCTTCTCCTGTACCAGCTAGATGCAAATGCTCAAGGCCACCCTAGAAGTCCTATTTAGCAGAAGACAGAGTCTGCTAGCCTGGGTACCTCTGTCATTGTATGCTATAGATCCTCTTGCTGCTGGGTCCAAAGCCAACCAGAAATACCAGCTTGGGACTCATGTAAGCAAGAGTTCCATTTTCACTGGAGTTAGGTTGTTAGTGACAATGCTAAGGGTTGATTCGATACTTTTAAAGTGGTGATTCTACAAAGTAGAGAGAACATGTGGTGTAACTTGAAATTGGATGCAAAAACACCAAGAACACAGACACAGCAGGCTGAAAGCAGCAGAGTTTGTTAAGCTGTGGAACTATTTGGTAAACTGTTGCTTGTGATAATCTGGAAAGTAGACCGTGTGTGTATAGACCTAGTATCTAGCCAGAGATGACATTTCACATCTCTCTTGAGCTTGGTGGAGTACTGGGTCAGGAAGATTCCCCTGGAGAAGGAAATGGAAAAATTCCAGGATTCTTACCTGAAAAATCCCATGGAAAGAGAAGCCTGATGGGCTACAGTTCATGGAGTTGCAAAGAGTCGGACACGACTGAGAACTAAGTGTGCATGCACACACACACACACCCCCCAAGCGGAAAATGAGCAGAAATGTCACCTGTTCCCTCTGTCCACAATGATTAGGAAGCAAGTTTGCCTATTTATCTTTCTCTTTTGTCCACTGTTTGCTGCATATCAACTCTTAGGATGAAAATGAAAACCTTAGAAGACATCTGGGAGATGGCTTATCTCTATTAGCCTGAGTCCCTGAGTGATTGCATAGATCACAACCATTCTATTCTCTGTTATACTATCCTTGACCAGAGATTCCCGCACTGTACTAAGGGCAAGAAATACACCATACAACGCTAAGCCATGTTAAGTAGGTAGATAGAACTCACCAAAATAATATAATGATGTTTTCAATACATACGTTCCATGTGTTAACTTGTAGTGTATATTTTCTCATCCTGGCACTTGACACTTGGTAAGACAATATTTTGGAATGCTATTTCATTTTACCTGATTCATGAAAGAAACTCAAGAATTATCCAGCACATTTCTCTAGCAAATTCCTCATCTCTGTAATAAAAATGTATCTTTACCAAAAGAGAGAAAAGTATATAAAATACAGAAAGCTCACTAATGGGGTGCTTTTCTGGCTGCCACACAGCTCTCTTAGTAAAAAAGCAACCTTTACCTCCTAGTTACTCTGTGTGTGTGTGTGTGTGTGTGTGTGTGTGTTTATGTGGTGGAGATAGGGGCTGGGGGTTGAGGGTATCTTTAAAGATTTGTCCTGAAAAGGTTTTTGACTAATATAAAAAGTAGGCATCCTTTGCTTGCTTGCAAAGGATGCAGATGTGGCCTTGCTAATGATAACTTAAAAGCATGCGCTCGATGCTTCAGAGAAAATGACAAAAAAAAAAAAAAAAGCAAGTATTAGGTCTCAACAATCATTTTTGGGGATCAAAACATATTATTTTGGATACTAATATACATATTATATTTGAATTCTTCAGCTTGTCATGGCTGGTATCACATCATTCATATTCTTTGTGTCTATGAAAATATCTAGGAAAAAACATTTCTGGCAATTAAGTTTCTGTTTTGTAATTGAGAGCTTATACTCACAGAGATCTTACTAAGTAATGTATATACAGTATCTTATATAATCCTCACATTTCTCTTTCACCCTTTGTAAAATGGTAAAATTGAAATCAAAATATTAAGACACTTTGCTCTAGGGCACATGTGGAGTATAAATAATAGAACTGGTATTTGACTTCTGATACATCTACCTGCCAATGCAGGAGACACAGGAGATACAAGAAACTTGAGTTCTATCTCTGGGTGGGGAAGATCTCCTGGAGAAGGAAATGGCAACCCACCCCAGTTTTCTTGCCTGGAAAATTCCATGGACAGAGGAGCCTAGCAGGCTACAGTGTATGGTGTCGAAAAGTTGGACACACAATTCCTGGTTTCTCTGACTCCAGACCTCACTTTTAATTACTAAGCTAGTAGTTCTCACACTTCGATTGCATCAGAATCATCTGGAACCCTTGTCAAACCAGATTGTTGGTTCCGCCTCCAGGGTTTCTGATTTGGGAGGTCTGGATTGTGTCCTAAGTATTTACATTTCTAACAAGTTTTCAGATGGTGCTGATGCTGCTGGTCTGGAAACCATACTTTGAGAACCACTGAAATAGGATAACTTGCTTCTCTTCTATGATCTTTTATTTTTACTTTTTTTTGCTATACTCAGTATGACCTGATAATCAGTATGATCAGAAAGGAACCACGAAAACACATGATTTAATGAAGAAAGAGGCCAATGACAAAATATTACATTAAAATCCAAATGAAAGAAGGTAATTAAGTTGCAGAGGTGATGATTCCTCATTGCATGAAGAATGAATGCAAGACTGCAGCCAATATTTAAAGTCTCTTATAAACTAACCCCAGATTTCTAGACTAATCTTCACTCATCCAGCACCTCTACAATCTCTTACCTTGGGTGGTATCTACTAATGGATGCTAAAGGATACCTCCTCTGCCTAGAAATGCTTTTCTTTCCCTTCCTGCAAAATCTGTCAAAGGTCTAGTTGTGCTTCAAGATTTAGTTCAAATAGTTCCTTTCCTAAAACAGTCATCCAAGTCTCTCTTGATATCTACCTCTTCCCACCAAAATTCTTCCCTGTATCATCAAAATTATTTGAGTTGTTCAAATAACAATGGGTCCAGGAAGAGTTGGGTGTTTTAATTGCACGTAATGAAGTTACATTCATATTTGTTTCCCATAGGATTTAAGAGTCTGCTGCATCCTGGCGGTTGCTCAGTGCTGCTGCTGCTACTAAGTCACTTCAGTCATTTCCAACTCTTCACAACCCCATGGACTACAGCCTACCAGGCTCCTCTGTTCGTGGGATTTTTCAGGCAAGAGTACTGGAGTGGGTTGCCATTGCTTCTCTGGGTTGCTTAGTGAGGGCTCATCAAATGCAAGTAATTAAAGCAGCTTGTTCAGTTCAGTTCAGTTCATTTCAGTCGCTGAGTCATGTCTGACTCTTTGCTACCCCATGAACTGCAGAATGCCAGGCCTCCCTGTCCACACCATCTCCCGGAGTTCACTCAGACTCATGTCCAACAAGTCAGTGATGCCATCCAGCCATCTCGTCCTCTGTTGTCCCCTTTTCCTCCTGCCTCCAATCCTTACCAGCATCAGAGTCTTTTCCAATGAGTCAACACTTCACATCAGGTGGCCAAAGTACTGGAGTTCCAGCTTTAGCATCATTCCTTCCAAAGAAATCCCCACACTGATCTCCTTCAGAATGGACTGGTTGGATCTCCTTGCAGTCCAAGGGACTCTCAAGAGTCTTCTCCAGCACCACAGTTCAAAAGCATCAGTTCTTCAGTGCTCAGCTTTCTTCACAGTACAACTCTCGCATCCATACATGACCACAGGAAAAACCATAGCCTTGACTAGACGGACCTTAGTCAGCAAAGTAATGTCTCTGCTTTTGAATATGCTATCTAGGTTGGTCATAACTTTCCCTCCAAGGAGTAAGCGTCTTTTAATTTAATGGCTGCAATCACCATTTGCAGTGATTTTGGAGCCCCCCCCAAAATGTCTGACACTGTTTCCACTGTTTTCCCGTCTATTTGCCATGAAGTAATGGGACCAGATGCCATGATCTTTGTTTTCTGAATGTTGAGCTTTAAGCCAACTTTTTCACTCTCCTCTCTCACTTTCATCAAGAGGCTTTTTAGCTCCTCTTCACTTTCTGCCATAAGGGTGGTGTCATCTGCATATCTGAGGTTATTGATATTTCTCCCGGCAATCTTGATTCCAGCTTGTGCTTCTTCCAGCCCAGCGTTTCTCATGACGTACTCTGCATATAAGTTAAATAAGCAGGGTGACAATATACAGTCGATATACTGCTTTTCCTGTTTGGAACCAGTCTGTTGTTCCATGTCCAGTTCTAACTGTTGCTTCCTGACCTGCATATAGGTTTCTCAAGAGGTAGGTCAGGTGGTTAGAGTCACCAATTCAGGTATATATTTGCCTTATCAGACTGTATGAGGGCCCTCAAATTATAGATAATTGTATAAGGTAGAATTTTTGACTACGAAAATAGTGTTTCCAAAAAAACTACCTTAAAATGACAAAAATTTGCTTCTGTATGAGAAGAAAGCAGGCTGGATGTTGTCAGTCCACTGCTGTTATAGAGCTCTCATGACTGTATGAGACTCAGCCTCCTTCAGTAACTCCATCTCTGTGGTGGTATATCTTAGCTCAGGTTGCATCAATGAAATGCCATAGATTGGGTAGGTTAAACACAGACATTTAATTTTCACAGTTAGTGAAGTTGAGAAATCCACAATTAAAGTGTTCCCTTTAGGTAATGAGACCTTGTTTTCTACTTGTTTTTCAGCTATTTAATTACAATGGGCTGTGATATTATCTTCACTGCATTCATTCTGCTTGGGGTTGTTGTCCTTATTGGACTCATGGATTAACATCAGGTTTGGACTTTTTGGCCATTATTTTTCCAAGCATTTTTTTTTTCTCTCCCCACATCTTCTGGACTTCCACTGCATGTAGGTTAACTGCATTACATTACTCCACAAGACACTGTGGCTTTATGTTTTTCTTTATAAATTAGTGTGCATAGATTCTGTTTTAAGGTCTTTAAAGTTCAATACTTTTTTGTTTGGCAGAATCTAATCTTCATTGAATTCCATCCAGTAAATTTTTTTTTTTACTACATTTTACTAAATTTTTTACTAAAGTTTACTGTAGTAAAATTTTTTTTACTACAATTTTTAGCTCTAAAAGTTTCATTAAAAAAAACATTTTCTGGGCTTCCCTAGTGGCTCAGTGGTAAAGAGTCTGCTTGCCAATGCAGGTGAAATGGGTTTGATTCCTGATCTGGGAGGATCCCACATGCCTTAGAGCAACTAAGCGGGTGCACCGCAACTATTGAGCCTGTGCTCTAGAGCCCCAGAGCTGAAACTACTGAGCCCACACACTGTAGACCCTGTACACCAAAAGAGAAGCTCACACACCACAACAGAGCAGGCCCCGCTTGCTGCAACTAGAGAAAAATGCACATAGCAACAAAGACCCAGCACAGCCATAAATAAATAAAATTAGTTTAAAAATCTTCAATTTTTCTCCAGATTTTATTTAGGATTCCCTTTAAATCTTTAAATATGTTTACAAAAGCTATTTTGAGTCCTTGTCAGTCCTAAGTAAGTAAGTAAGTAAAGTCACTCAGTCGTGTCCGACTCTTTGTGACCCCATGGACTGCAGCCCACCAGGCTCCTCAGCCCATGAGATTCTCCAAGCAAGAATACTGGAGTGGGTTGCCATTTCCTTCTCCAGGGGATCTTCCCGACTCAGGGATCAAACCCAGGTCTCCCACATTAGAGGCAGATGCTTTAGTACAATGAGCCACCAGGGCATTCCTATTCACTGTTATTTTAGGATCTACTTTTCCATTGGTTGATTTTCCTTTGATTGACGGAGGACATTTTCTTCTTCTTTGCACATGTAGTGATTCTGATTAGATGCTGGGCATTGTTAATATTGTTATTATATGACTGTGATCTGGATTTTGCTGCCTGCCTTTAAAGAGAACTGAGTTTCATTCTAGTAGCTCTAAAATTACTTGCAGATCTGCTTGATATTTTCAAGGCCAAAGACAGGAAATTCAGTTAAGATTCAGAAAATGATAATATGAAAGGGAAGAATGTGATTTATGTGTAAAAGGATTAAGTCTTCAAAGAACTGGAAACTTCTAACACTGTTTTCCCTGCTGATAGTTAAAGTCAATATAAATAGTTATTTAGTTAGTTTTATATCCATATTTTCTCATCTTGTCTCCACTTTGAAAAAAAAGTCTAGAATTCAACAGAGAATATTTAGATACATATTTTTCCTCCATATCTCCTGAAACTTCACTGCAATCCAGAGAGGCTACTTCTCAGGCTATTTCCTGAACTTTAACGTCACCTTGAAGAGTGTGCATGCCCAGAGTGGAGAAATGAACAAGAAGGTAACTTTAGATACCTTTGTAAATATAAAATTTAGCATGGAAGCTTTTAATTTTAATTAGATCCCATTTGTTTATTTTTGCTTTTATTTCCAGTATTCTGGGAGGTGGATCATAGAGGATCCTGCTGTGATTTATGTCAGAGAGTGTTTTGCCTATGTTCTCCTCTAGGAGTTTTATAGTTTCTTGTCTTACGTTTAGATCTTTAATCCATTTTGAGTTTATTTTTGTGTATGGTGTTAGAAAGTGATCTAATTTCATTCTTTTACAAGTGGTTGACCAGTTTTCCCAGCACCACTTGTTAAAAAGATTGTCTTTAATCCACTGTATATTCTTGCCTCCTTTGTCGAAGATAAGCTGTCCATAGGTGTGTGGATTTATCTCTGGGCTTTCTATTTTGTTCCATTGATCTATATTTCTGTCTTTGTGCCAGTACCATACTGTCTTGATGACTGTGGCTTTGTAGTAAAGCCTGAAGTCAGGCAGGTTGATTCCTCCAGTTCCATTCTTCTTTCTCAAGATNNNAGAAGGGGACGACCGAGGATGAGATGGCTGGATGGCATCACAGACTCAATGGACGTGAGTATGAGTGAACTCCGGGAGTTGGTGATGGACAGGGAGGGCTGGCGTACTGCAATTCATGAGGTCGCAAAGAGTCGGACACGACTGAGCGACTGAACTGAACTGAACCATTTCCTACTACAAGGGGTCTTGCCAACCCAGGAATCAAACTTGCATCTCTTGCATCTCCTGCATAGGTAGGCATAGTCTTTATCACTAGTGCCATGTGAGAAGCCCATAATGACATATAGCATTATATAAATTCTCTATCTCCCTTGACCAACTCAACCTCTCCTGCGTCCTCAGGATGATATTTATTGGTACCAAAGAGGTTTCCAGGAGCATATGTCCAAGAGAAATTCAACAGAACATTATGTCAATATTTCTACTACAGAGTGATTACCATTTTTATTTTTATGTAAAACAAAAGCACTGAAACCATACTCACAGAACTAGTCAATCTAATCACACTAGGACCACAGCCTTGTCTAACTCAATGAAACTAAGCCATGTCCTGTGGGGCCACCCAAGATGGGCGGGTCATGGTGGAGAGGTCTGACAGAATGCGGTCCACTGGAGAAGGGAATGGCAAACCACTTCAGTATTCTTGCCTTGAGAACGCTATGAACAGTATGAAAAGGCAAAATGATAGGATACTGAAAAAGGAACTCGCCAGGTCAGTAGGTGCCCAATATGCTACTGGAGATCAGTGGAGAAATAACTCCAGACAGAATGAAGAGATGGAGCCAAAGCAAAAACAATACCTAGCTGTGGATGTGACTGGTGATGGCCACCCAAGATGGGCGGGTCATGGTGGAGAGGTCTGACAGAATGCGGTCCACTGGAGAAGGGAATGGCAAACCACTTCAGTATTCTTGCCTTGAGAACGCTATGAACAGTATGAAAAGGCAAAATGATAGGATACTGAAAAAGGAACTCGCCAGGTCAGTAGGTGCCCAATATGCTACTGGAGATCAGTGGAGAAATAACTCCAGACAGAATGAAGAGATGGAGCCAAAGCAAAAACAATACCTAGCTGTGGATGTGACTGGTGATAGAAGCAAGATCCGATGCTGTAAAGGGTAATATTGCATAGGAACTTGGAATGTTAGGTCCATGAATCAAGGCAAATTGGAAGTGGTCAAACAGGAGATGGCAAGAGTGAACATCGACATTCTAGGAATCAGGGAACTAAAATGGACTCAAAGGGTGAATTCAACTCAGCGGACCATTATATCTACTACTGAGGGCAGGAATCCCTCAGAAGAAATGGAGTAGCCATCATGATCAACAAAAGATTTCGAAATGCAGTACTTGGATGCAATCTCAGAAATGACAGAATGATCTCTGTTCGTTTCCAAGGCAAACCATTCAATATCAAAATTATCCAAGTCTATGCCCCAACCAGTAACACTGAAGAAACTGCAGTTGAATGGTTCTATGAAGACCTACAAGACCTTTTAGAACTAACACCCAAAAAAGATGTCCTTTTCATTATAAAGGACTGGAATGCAAAAGTAGGAAGTCAAGAAACACCTGGGATAACAGAAAAATTTGGCCTTGGATTGTGGAATGAAGCAAGGCAAAGACTAATAGAGTTTTGCCAAGAGAACACACTGGTCATAGCAAACACCTTCTTCCAACAACACAAGAGAAGACTCTACACATGGACATCACCAGATGGTCAATACTGAAATCAGATTGATTCTATTCTTTGCAGCCAAAGATGGAGAAGCTCTATACAGTCAAAAAAAAAAAAAAAAGACCAGGAGATAATTGTGGCTCTGATCATGAACTTCTTATTACCAAATTCAGACTTAAATTGAAGAAAGTAGGGAAAACAACTAGACCATTCAGGTATGACCTAAATCAAATCCCTTATGATTATACAATGGAATTGAGGAAAAGATTTAAGGGTCTAGATAGATTTAAAGGTCTAATAGATTTAAAGGTCTATCTAGTCTGATAGAGTGCCTGATGAACTTTGGAATGAGGTTCATGACATTGTACAGGAGACAGGGATCAAGACCATTCCCATGGAAAAGAAATGCAAAAAAGCAAAATGTCTGTCTGGGGAGAATAGCTGTGAAAAGAAGAGAGGGGAAAAACAAAGGAGAAAAGGAAAGATCTAAGCATCTGAATGCAGAGTTCCAAAGAATAGCAAGAAGACATAAGAAAGCCTTCCTCAGTGATCAGTGCAAACAAATAGAGAAAAAGAACAGAAAGAGAAAGACTAGAGATCTCTTCAAGAAAATAAGAGATACTAAGGGAAGCTTTCATGCAAAGATGGGCTCGATAAAGGACAGAAATGGTATGGACCTCACAGAAGCAGAAGATATTAAGAAGAGGTGGCTGAAAAAGTTGGCTTAAAGCTCAACAGTCAGAAAACGAAGATCATGGCATCTGGTCCCATCACTTCATGGGAAATAGATGTGGAAACAGTGGAAACATTGTCAGACTTTATTTTTTTGGGCTCCAAAATCACTGCAGATGGTGACTGCAACCATTAAATTAAAAGACACTTACTCCTTGGAAGAAAAGTTATGACCAACCTTGATAGCACATTGAAAAGCAGAGACATTACTTTGCCGACTAAGGTCCGTCTAGTCAAGGCTATGGTTTTTCTTGTGGTCATGTATGGATGTGAGAGTTGGACTTTGAAGAGGGCTGAGCGCTGAAGAATTGATGCTTTTCAACTGTGGTGTTGGAGAAGCCTCTTGCGAGTCCCTAGGACTGCAAGGAGATCCAACCAGTCCATTCTGAAGGAGATCAGCCCTGGGATTTCTTTGAAAGGAATGATGCTAAAGCTGAAACTCCAGTACTTTGACCACATCATGCAAAGGGTTGACTCATTGGAAAAGATTCTGATGCTGGGAGGGATTAGGGGGCAGGAGGAGAAGGGGATGACAGAGGATGAGATGGCTGGTTGTCATCACTGACTTGATGGACGTGAGTCTGAGTGAACTCCAGGAGTTGGTGATGGACAGGGAGGTCTGGCGTGCTGCGATTCATGGAGTCGCCAAAAGTCGGACATGGCTGAGCGACTGAACTGAACTGAAAGCAATAATACATAATATGCAATTTTATTATAACTGAGTTTGTTATATGGAATGCTACAATTGAAATGCTATGTTTCTTTTGTAGTAAAATTGTAATTATCCTTAAGTGTGAAAGAAAAACTTTAGCTTTTTATAAATATATCATTGTATTTTGATGCAATAACTAGCCTTTTAATCAGGAATAAATGACAGGAAAATTAAGATAAACCTTAAACTAATAGTAAAATAACTCAAATGCTCTTGATTTCATTTTATGATTTCTCTTTAGGGTACAAGCTTGTAATATGTTTCATTTCCCTGGCTTTTCTGGTTCCAAAAGGAGGTCTATGACAAATAATGCTAATGACTCTTTATTCATGATTGACTGACTTGCAAAAGCGTTCCTCATATAACTTAGGTAACAACACTGAAGCATGTCACATGTTATTTTTTCAGTCCTAAAATCCCAGGTATGTTCAAGGCCTTGTAACCTTACTATAAATATATTACCAGAGTTTTGAAGCTATATTCATTCTAACTTCAAGTTTAGAGACTACTATATGAAAATTAATGCCATAAATCCTCTATGTTATTTTTTCTGAAACACTATAAGCATTTTATATAAATACACAGTTGAAACAATTATATTTTTTTCTTTTTTTTTAATTTTTATTTTTTTAGTTTGTTTTGCTTTACAATACTGTATTCATTTTGCTACACATAGACATGAATCAGCCACGAGTGTACATGAACTCCCAATCCCGACCCCCACCTCCCCCCTCCCGCCCCACACTCTCTCTCTGGATTATCCCCGTGCATCAGTACCAAGCATCCTGCATCCTGCATCAAACCTGGACTGGCGATTCGTTTCACTTATGATATCACACATGTTACACTGC